>JASDQU010506201.1:14305-33874 GCA_032191745.1 Picea mariana | reverse complement strand
CTCCATATTTTGAGACTTTCGATGCCCCGATGACACAATTCCTTTGTCAACTTAGAACCCCGGTCGCCAAAAAGCCGACAGGCTCTCGATGATTGCCACCTGTCTCCTCAAGATGGATGCTTCAGATTGATTCCAGGATTTCCACTATGAAAATTCCTGATCACTCATCCTCGTGACTCCCGATTTCAAGAATGCTAAAATTTCGATGGCCATGCCTCTCGTCGGAACTTTCCTCCTCTCGTTCGCGAAGCTTAGACCTCGTGCAACTCCTGGTCAATCCAGCGGTTGACAGGTGTTTCTGTGAAGATCCTACGGTCCACAATCTCCTGAGCTTGAACTCTGGATGCAGCTGTAACCTCCTCGCTCTTCTGGTAGATCTAACAACTAGCGGGATTTTGCTAATTCTCTCCATGAATTTCTGACCGTCGATCTCTTTCCTTTGATGATTCCACGAAGGAAACCAAGGACTCTTCCCTGGACTTATCCACTTACGCTACGAACCTTCGATGTTCCTCAATGTTTTCAAAGGCCTTACTCCTCCTGAGCTTTCTCACAATTTCAGGTCTTTAAAGAAGACCCTTGCACGCACTTCTTGCGGCAAATCTCCACCCGCTTTCAAATGTTGAATACTTTGACTCTGCGCACACCTGCAACAGTAGTCCTTCGATACTTGGCTCAGGTCCGCAACCCTGAGACTTTCCTTGGCCTACACACTCCTTTCACGGCACCTGTGCCTGACCGCACTCTGAGGAAATGAGAACAACCGCTACCTTTCCTGAGCTTTGAGAGGCAACCCTCTAAACTCCTTGTTGACGCACTCCCTGCGGACCATTCAACTGCACTCCTTGCAGGAATCTTGCTCAGACAGAGAAACAATTGAAACTCATTCCTTGTTCCTTCCAGACTTCAAAATCAAACCATGAAATCACATACACAGCATATATAAGAAAATGTATACCAGGAAGCAAACATTCATGAGCATAACACTCAGCATCAATACACAGAGAATAAACAAAAAACCATGAATTTGAATCAACCTCTTTCTATTAATCCAAATATCAATACATGGGTGTTCTTACACAACTCTCTGCTTCNCATAAATGCCTCCTACCTACTATGGATGAGAGCGGATCACTCAAGGTCCTATACAATGCATAAGTACGCCTCTCCTTAACTATCACATTTAAGTTTGGCGCATCCACTCTTCAAAAATTTTCAAGCAATTTAACATATGCTCAAAATGTGTGGTGCTTGCCCCCACGCTCGCTTGATGTGGGCGATGTTCCTGCATCAGCCACTGCTTCCAGTAGGCATCCATAGCCTCAGCAGGGTTTCCTTTTAACCCATAGATGAGCCCTTATCCTTAATAAATACTTGAACGCCTTTTCCCAAAAAAGACCATTATCCTGGTTTGGTAGCCAGATGATGATGATTCCGCTCACTAGATTGTAACTTAAGTGAACAAGCCAGCTCGTGATGAGTATAGTCAAAGACCATTGCCCTAGTGTGGTAGCCATAGTGGGAATGTCACTTAGGTTAGTATTCTATGATCGTGGTAGGTTGGCTCGTGATGAGACCCCCTATTCTTTGTGGGAAAAATTTTATTGCTTGTTTTTTTTTCTTTTTTTTTTAGAAATGTATTAAGGGAGGCTCATCTACTCCTTAAGAGTAAGGGATGGTGTTAGGAAGTGTAAATATGCCAAGTAAAAGTGTTCTTAAGACTCTTTATAATATGAAGGAAAAATATCATTCAGGTATATTTATATGTATATAGGGAAAAGAAACAAATTATTGTGGTGATCGATTATGAACAAGGTTTAAGATATTTCGAAGAGATTAATCCAATTTTTTTTTGACAAGGTATGGAATATAATCCAAAAAATAATGACAGATCACTTTCATGACAGTTAGAAATAGTGCTGGTGAAAATTATTTGATGAAAGGCATACCCCAAAGGAATGACTAGCGTTTGAACAAGAAAGGAACGACAGTAAGGAAGAACGCAAGAGGAGAAGTAGTTGTTCCTTTTAAAGGAACAAAAAGTTATGAGAAGGAACAACAGTCATGCGAAGGAACACTAGTAACGAGAAGGAATGAAATTTATTCCTTTCAATTGAAAAACAATCACATGAAGGAACAACAGTTGTTCCTTTCAAATGAATAACATTTGTTAATTTTTAACCATCTCAATGGATAATTTTGGAAAGTTCCCCATGGAAACATTTGTTCTCTTGTTGAATCTAAGGTTGATTAGTCATCAACTAAATTCATTCAATTATTATGGGTCAGTTTATTTCATAATCATGTACGGGATGGTCTGTATGAGTTCATTATGGTTACCCTATTACTACTGCAGAGTACGACATATTCATTTTTCTATGAAAGACTGGGTTCGCGTGATAGGATAATGCAAGAGTGTGGAACATAAAAGAGTTCTATTTGTGTTGATTACAATTATCCTCCCTATCTCTTCAAAAAAATGAAAAGAAAAAGAAAAGCTAATTACTTAATGAAAAATATATACAGTATGTACAGTGTCAACACAATTCATCATTTATGGAGTTGCGGTGGCTAGGTTACCTTCCCAGCCAGCCAAAATTTGAACGGTAGGATCTTTACTTACTTCCTGGTAGAAAGATTCTTTTGAAGGAAGATGATGGTAAAGTCATAGTCAATGCCCATTAACCAGAAATGGAGATCCAGAACCATCGATGGTGCTTTAAGTGTCTGTTCCATTATCATGGACTTCCTCAATTTCATATAGTCCTAGCCACCGTGTCTATAACTTTCCTAGAAAATCATGAAATCTAGAGTCGTAGAGAAGTGCCCAATCACCCTTATTGAATGATTTCTTCTTGATATGATTGTTGTGCTAGGACACTCTCTGTTGCTAAATAACATTTGTGCACTCCAAAGCAGATAGGCATTCTTCATCCAATTCATTGAGTTTCTGAAGGCGTTGTTTATGTGTCGCTATTAGATCCAGTCCAATTTCCTAGGCCATCCTTAGGGTTTTAATCTCAAACTTGATTGGGAAGATGGGTTGTTTTCAATAGACTAAGTGATAGGGAGAGTAGCGAGTGGTGTTACGCCATGTTGTTCAATAATCCCATGAGGCATTTGGAAGCTCAGTAGCCCAATTCTTTCAGTTTGTTAAGATAGTCTTTGTCAAGATTGCCTCCAGGACCTTATTTGTGCTTTCTACTTGCATGTTTTCCTGTGGGTGATATGGAGAAGTAACTCTATGATTAATATGATAATTTTTGAGGGTGGTGGTGATTCTATGAGCTGTAAATTGTGACCCTCCATCAGTGATTACTTCCCTGGGTATTCCATATCATACAAATAATTTGAACAGAAATTTGATGACTACCTCTTCTATTGCATTTGGTAGGGATTTTTCCTCTACCCATTTAGTCATGTAGTCCGTAGCTACTAGAATATAGGCCTTCTGATTTGACTTTGGATTGAAGGGGCCAACGAAGTCTAGTGCCCATATTTCAAATGGTTCTGCAACTATTTGTGCTTTCAAGGGCATTTCATCAGCATGACCTGGTTTTCCCATATGTTGACAACTGCCACAGGTGTGGACGTATTTCTTCACATCTCTAAATATTGAGGGCCAATAGTAACCCATCTGTAAAATTTTGTGTCCATTCCTATAGTCTACAAAATTCCCACCACAGGGTTCGTCATGTCCTTCCTTTAGTATGTTATAGATTTTGTCATCTTGTATGCATCTACAGATATGGAGATCAACTCGTGTGTGGAAGAGATATTCGTTGATCCAAGCGAATCATGCGCTACACTAGACGATCAATTTTCTTTCCCTTGATGATAGATGTGCCAGTAATCTTCCTGCTGCCAGATAATTTGCCACATCATCATACCAAGGTGTCTTTGTGGTAACGAAAAACAGATGCTCATATGGAAATTGATCTTCAATTGTTAAGGAGTCGTATGTTTTGGGTATGCGGGATAGGAAGTCTGTGACAAGATTTTCTCTCCCGGGTCAATCTTTGATGGTGATGTCAAATTCCTGCAAGAGTAATAACCACCAAGTGACCCATCCATTAGTAATTAGTTTATTAGCTAGATATCTAATAGCAGAATGATTAGTATGTACAATAATGGGATAGCCTATTATATAATGGATAAATTTATTGATGGCGTGTATAAGAGCTAAAAATTCTTTTTATGTTACTGTATAATTAATTTCAGATTGAGTAAGATTCTTGCTAATGAAATAAATAGCGTAAGGTTTCTTGTCTTCTTCTTGTCCAAGGACGACGCCTATGGAAATATCTAATGCACCGGCGGAGATGTGAAATGGTATTTTCCAATTTGGTCCCCTCAACACTGGTGTTGTTGATATCAGCTTCTTGAGTCCTAAAAATACCACATCACACTTTTCATACCATTGAAACTCCACATTACCAGTTAGAGCATGTAAGGGTGCAACGGTTCTTGCAAAATTTTCCATAAATCTGCGATAGTATCCAAAGGAGCCAAGGAAACTACATAACTCTATTTGTGTGTGTGGTGTAGGTAGATTAAGAATTACCTCTATTTTTGCTGGGTCTACTCTAATTCCATCTACAGAAATATAATTCCCTAGTACCACACCTTATGTCATCATCGTGTGACATTTTTCATGGCTTAAACATAACCTGGTAGCAATGCATCGTTCTAGTACCTTCTCCAAATTATTCAGTGCTTGGTCGAAGTCGTCACCATAAGGAGTGAAGTCATCAATGTAGACTTCAAGCCCTTCACTGATCAGGTCACTGAATATGCTCAGGTTGGCCCTTTGGAATGTGGCTAGAGCATTACATAGTCCAAAGGGAAATACTCTGTATGCAAAGGTACCCCAGGGGCAGGTGAATGTAGTTTTATCTTAATCTTCTAGGGTGATCTGGATCTTATTGTAGCCACTAAAACCGTCTAGGAAAGAAAAGAATTTATTTCCTGCCAGAGTATCCAGGACCTGATCGATGAAAGGTAAGGGGAAATGATCCTTTTGAGTGGCTTTGTTAAGTTCCCTGTAGTCAACATAGATCCACCATTTCCCATTTTTCTTTGGGACAATCACCAATGGGGAAACCCACCGACTATCTGAGATGGGGTATATAAAATCTACATCCAACAACTTTTGTACTTCTTCCTTAACAATATCCCTAAGATGGGGATTCATTCTTCTCTGCAGCTGTTGGATAGGTCGAGTGTCCTTTTCAATATAAATGTGATGTGTGCAGAGTTGTGGATCAATACCTTTCACGTCAGAATACTCCCATGCAAAAGATTGCTGGTATTTGGCGAGGACTTGAATTAGATTTTGTTGTTGTTGTTCATCTAAATTGGCATTGATGTTCAGAGACCTCCCTAGTGCAATCTCGACGGATTTTCTGTTATGAACAGTTGTAGTTGTAATTTGTTGTTCCATTAAATCTTCTAGCGGGTCTCCCTGTGCTTCATAGTCTAGAAGAACTTGGAGCATCTGGCAGGTTGGGTTGCTCACAGTGGTTGGGCTATTAATAAACCCACTAATTACATCATCCTCTAGTTGGTTTTTAAGTTTGAGGGCCTCTTCCAGCGTGAGAGGGGATCGTAAATCATTTTATGGATATCGTGGTGGTGGCAATTGTGGATATACGAAATTTGGGCTTGGCTTGGCAGGAGGATATAATATGAGATTCTTTGTGATACCTCCTCTAGAAATTGTCATATTACCCATTCGACATCCTATGTACGCATCTGTTGTTGCGAGCCATGGTCTGCCAGGTATCAATGGATGCCCTTCAATTCCACTTCTTGGGTTGATGATGAGGAAATATGCTGGATATTCCCAAGATTCAACGGAGATGGATATATCATGTAATGTGCCAACTGGTCAAACCGTCGATCGATCTGCCAATTGTAACATAATTGTGGTGGGTTTGAAGGAGTCAAAACCCACGGTATTGTAGGTTTCCATAGTCAGGATGTTGATGGCTGCTCCCAAATCAACTAGTGTATTTGAAAAAGAATAGCCCTAGATCTAAACTGTTACTATGGGATTCCCTAGATCTTCATATTTGATTGGTTCTTATCTACCAAGAATTAGATCAGAAAAGGCTCCTACTACACGAACTGTCGATGATGAATTTTTGATCTTCCTAACAAGCTTCCTTCCTAACAAGATAAATTGGAATATCTTGTAGTGCCTGCAGGAGTGGAATATTGACATATAAATTCTTGAGTTCCCCTACAATGTCAAAGTTGGGATATTCGGCAGGTTTTTATATCATTAACCTTTCGAGGAATGGAAGGGAAGGAGTTGCATCTTTATCAGGATCCTGTGATTCGACTGTTTTTTCCCCTGCTCGATTTCTTCTGTTATTACCACAATCGAGGGTGTTATTGCTAGTTGTTTTTCATTCTCCTCTTGAGAAACGTTATTTTCTCTAGGAGAGATTATACACCCCAATTTCAACTGGAGTTAGTTGCACCCTACCGAGCTGGTTTCCCCTTCCCCATTCTCCATAATCTAGATGAGCTGAGGCAGTCTATTATTAGGATTTGGGTGAGGTTGGTCTGGTAATTGGGGGCACAATTGGGATTGAGGGTTTTGGGGAAATTGGAGTGGAGCTTGCAATGTGAGTTGGCTTTGAGGGGCCATTCCCATGGGTTGATTGTTTATCCCCATGGTGCGCTACCAATTCTGGTTCCAATTTAGGTTTTGGTTAGTCGTATTGGGCCACTGTGAAGGGTAGGTGTTATTTGAATTTTTCCATGGTGAGGTGGGATATTGTGAGTTAGGCCAGGTAGATTTTGCAGTTGGTTGATTCTTCTAGATAGGATTTGCAGCGGACTAGTTTGGACAAGTGGGATTTGCAGGTGGGCATTGGTGGGGCTTCCAGTTCTGATTAGTAAACTATTATCCTTGCAATGCGTTACCAGAATTTTGCTGTTGATTATACTGTCCGGGAAAGAGAGGGGAAGGTTCTTGTAGTGTATTCGAAGTTCGGTTCTACCATTGACGATGCTGAGCCATCAGATATAATGAATTTGTTTCTTCTTCCTCTTATCTAAAGAAAAATTTCAGGTTAGGGAGTGATGGGCATTGTTCCATGTCGTGATCCTTGGTGCAGATAGCGCAAAACCAAACCACATCCAAAGGGTAATCCCTTGGACCATGTTTTCTTCTACATCTGTGGCAAAATATGGCCAAAGTCTATTTTGCTTCTATTTTTTTCTGTTTGGCCTGCAATACATCCAATTGTGTAGTCAGAGTGCTCAGAATATCTGTTTTGAAATTTTCTAAGAGATTACCAACTTCAGCTCGCATGACACCTCCACTTGTAGTATTGTTACTTCTGGTGAGGGAAGTCTGCATTCCTGATCTGGTTCGTGTGCTTCCTCATGAGTACCTGATACACAATTGAATGATTTTATCATAAGTTTCTTGATAAATGTCACCCTTTCGCATTAGATTAAATGTTTCTACCCATTCATATTTCATACCCTTAATCAGATTTTCCTTAAGTACTTCACTTGGTAATGTACCATAGGGTTATCTTTGTAAATTATACTAAAATCTCTCAACATATTCTTCTAATGATTCATTTTCTTTTGTATTCGTTTGAAAGATTTCATCTTTTAAATCTCTAGTTCTACAATAATCCTGATATTTTGTCAAGAAGGCCTGTTTCATCTCATCCCATGAGTTTATAGTTCCGCCCCCTAATCCCATAAACCATCGTAGAGATGCTCCCTTCAAAGTGGAGGGGAACAATTTTAATTTTTGGGGTTTAGAGGTGTAATCATACCCTCTACATAGCACATCAAATTCAAAGAAGAATGTGTCCAGGTCTTCTGAGATCAATCCATGAAAGGTTGGTAGGTTTTGTAGGGGAATTGCCTTCATGGGGTCATTGGCAATTGGATCAACTATCGAATATTCCAATGTGGAAGTCTAGGGACGTTGTTGATTTGGTTGTGCAATTTGATTGAAAATGTGCCAGAAATCTTTAGGGATTTCTTGATCCTGGTATTTTATTCGAGGTGTTTGATTATCTGACCCTCTAGGAGATTTGATTACACTCCCTCTATTTGGGATTTTAGGTATGCCTTCTTCTTTCTCAGGGGATTTAGGATCAAGGGGTGGTGATGGATTTTCCTTGGCAACCTCGCTAGTTTCTCCTTCCCCTTCCTCAAGATTATGAGAATTTCCCTCTTCTAAAGGGATGAGAGGTGGAAGATCTGTGCTCTGAAAGATTTTCTCAGTCCCTTTAGTTTTTCTCTGAATCTCAGCATGGGTTGTAGTTGGTGAGACTGCTTCCTGAGGGATTCGGGTAGATCCTTTCCTAGGTCCAACCGAATCTTGAGATTCATCTTTTTGAATGATGTCGTCTATGAAATTTCATCTCCCAGGGAGCAATGGGGCCTGGCTTTGGTAATTTTTGGTGGGGGTTTTGGTTTTTCAAGATCTTTCTTCTTAGTCATACACACTTTACGCAAAAATAAATACAAGAAAGAAAACACCTATGCAACCTCTTAATGTGTCAACTGGAGGTAGACGTTGGCATAAGCATCTCACTTATTGCCTGTGTAGGTTATTACCTTCCATCTTCAATACCTCATCCTCCAGAGGCACAATCTATGCTACCTTTGACATTCTCCCCGACAACGACACCAAAATGTTGGGCTCTAGAGATGTCCTAAAACAACCTTAGTTTTAAAATTAATTTATCAACCCGAGAATTTGTCTTTTATCTCAAGAACATCAGCAAAGTCTATGCAGATAGCTTATAGAGGTTAAAATCGCGTAGTTAAAGCAAACCTGAGTTTATCCACAATCAAGTTCCTCAAATGTTCATTTTAAGATTCTAAGATTAAGATCTTACTTAGAAGAATTGAAATCTAATTGCTAACATGCTATGAATGAAAAGGAACTAGATAACCTGCTAAATTCATTTAACTAAAAAGCAATGATTGAATTTGAATAAAGACTTGCAGAATTGACTATTAACTAGGAATTGAATTGCTGGAAAGGAAATAACGAACTATTCTAATAGAAAGAAACTGCAATTGTAATCTAATCGTAAGAAACAACAATCATAACTGAATGGAAATGAACAACAATTGTAAATTTAATTGAAAGGAACGACAATTGTAACCTATTCGAAAGGAACAACTAATGCGAATCTTAAGTAAATGGAACAATGCGTATGAAAACATGAAGAACTGTCAAGCAGAAAACTACAGTAATGGAAATTGGAATCAACAATCATTTGACACTCAAGAGGGATATCTATCTTCTGTATGCAAACCATATGAAATCATTAGCATGCTTATGCATTCATCTTAACTATTGTGAAAGGGAATTGAATCGTAAAACAAAAATCAAACTGATACAATTACAGCTGAAACAATGGCTCCTTTAGACTGGGCCCTTGGTCCTTAGAAGCACTGCTACGAGAAACTTAGTATATAGAAATGGTGAAAATGATCAAATATTTTATTAACTTCATAGCTGGTACATCATTCACAAAAATGACTTGTGCAAAGTAACTCTGAGTCTGAATACTTGAATGTGATTCTTAGATTTTCTTTTAGGACCTATTATACTCTATATATACAATAATCTGAGTAAATCAAGACATCCTGAGGATCGGAAGATCATCAGGATTGCTTTACTGTAATAAAGTTACAATATAGAAAAACCGAATCATCTTTTAAAACTACTTTTGTGCCAAAAGTCCTTAACCTCCAATGGCTCACGCATCGTCAAGACATCCTTTGCTATTTCAGTTTTGACAATATTTAACCAATCCTGTAACAAAATCAAACAATTCCAACCGTATTTTAGAATTTATTCATCATGACTTCAATAATATCACTAGAAGACATATTAATCATTTTCTATTCTATTTATCCCTAATTAACAAAAAAGTCCCTCAAGATTGTATCACAAACTATGTGAATAAGGAGGATATTTGTACCTTTTTCATAACCCAACAGTACCATTGAGAAAGAACAAAAAGGTATCTCTAGGATCAACTCATTTTCTTCTTTTTTAATTATTGTGATGTTTCCATGACTAACCACTAATTAGACCTCCTTGTTACTCTTTGATAAAGACACTTGACTCACTTACTCAGGTTTCTTGGCAAAATTGTACGAGAGACCTCTGGGCTTGATAGTTATGGTATCACTTCCTTATATAGTGGTGAAGAGTTTCAAAAGAAATTGCTTTAGAATGTCTAAAAAATGAGAATTTTTTCAAAAATATGGCTAATTATAGTAAGTCAATATTCATTTGATGCTTTAGTAGACACAAAATTCAAGTGTAACAATTTTTGAAGAAAGATCCTTCAAAGTGTGTACTCCTGGTGAAATAAATACTTACAGAAATCTCTAGAATTTCCTTATTAACAAAATTGAAAAACTATTTACATATATATAGTAGGAAATTCATAAAACTTTTCAAGAACAAGGGGGAAATTCCCCATCTACTAAGGCCAATGCCTTGTCAGTTGACATGACCTATAGAAAATCCTCTCTAGAAATGGGCTTATGATCAAATTTAATTCGGTGTCCATTTACCACAAAGGAGACTTGTCCATCGTCAATTGTTTTAATTTTTACAGCTCCATTGTCATATACAATGTCTACCTCGTAAGGGCCCAACCAATGAGTGGTGAGTTTTCCTTTGAAGGTTTTGAATCCGGAATCAAACAACAGAGCCCAATCACCAGGTTGGAAGTGCTTCTTCTTAATAAACTTGTCATGCCACTTGCTCCTCTGGTTTTGGACTAATATTGTCCATTGGATGGCATCTTGCCTGATCTCATCCAACTCATTCAATTGTAGGTCTCATTGCTTATGATCCTCATCCAGGTTCAATCCTAATTCTGTGGCAATATGGAAGGTCCTTACTTGGAATTCTATTGGTAGAAGAACTTGTTTCCCGTACACTAGCTCATAAGGGGTATTCCCAGTGGTATTTCTCTAGGTGGTCCAGTATGCCCATAAAGCCTCTAGGAGCCTATCAGCCCAATCACGGTGATGTAACTAAACAGTATTTGTCAAGATGGCTTCCATAACTTTGTTTGTATATTCTACCTGACCATTGGCTTGCGGGTGGCATAGAGAAGATTTACAATGTTTAATCCCATATTTCTCTGTTATCTCTTTCATAAAGTTAGAAGTGAATTGACTGCCTTAGTTGGTAACAATTTCATGAGGGACACCAAAGTAGGTAAAGATGTCTTCATAGATAAATTCGACAACAAAATTTTCTGTATCCCTGAATAGGGATTTTGCCTCTACCCATTTGGTGACATAGTCCGTACAAACAAAAATATAGTTCTTCCTACAGGACATGGGTGAAATTGGTCCTACAAAGTCGAGGGCCCATTTTTTGAAGGTTTCTATCATAACTTGGGCACGCAAAGGCATTTCGTCAGCTGACGTAGGTCTTCCTATCCTTTGGCAACTGTCACAAATTCTGACATACTTGGAAGCATCTTTGAAAATGCTAGGCCAATAGTAACCTAAATGTAACACCTTATATGTTGTACGTTTGTCAGAAAAATGGCCACCAGATGGTCCATCATGACAACTTCATAGTATTTCAGGTACCTCGTCCTCTTGGAAACATCTAAAAATAATCAAATCAGGACCCGTGCGAAAAAAATCATGACCAACCCAAGAGTAATTAGCACTCTGTGTAATAATTTTCCACTTTTCATGAGGTGACAAATGAGACAGTAACTTCCTAGTGGCCAAATAGTTTTCCATATCTGCAAACCATGGGGTATTGACAGAGAGGGAAAAAAGATGCTCATCTGGAAAACTATCATCTACAGGGATATCATCATCCTCATTTTTTATTCGGGAAAGAAAATCAGCTACTACATTATCCTTACCAGGTCGGTCAAGCACAATGATATTAAATTCTTGCAATAAAAAACTCCACCTAGTCACTCGGCCATTAGTTATGGGTTTATTCATGAGGAATCTAATGGAGGAATGATCAGTATGTACAAATACTTCATAACCTATACTGTAATGACGAAAATTGTTAATAGCATGAACAACTGCCAAAAATTCCTTCTCGGTAACTGTGTATTTTAACTCGGCAGGGAACAAGTTATTGCTCCCAAAATAAATGGCATAGGACTGTTGGTCCTCTTTCCTCCCTAATACCCCTCCTATTGTAGTGTCGAAGGCATTAGTGGATATATGAAATGGGAGAGTCCAATTGGGCCCTCTAAGAACTAGTGCCACAGATAGCTTAGCTTTTAGGGTTTCAAAGGAAGTTTGACACTTCTTAGTCCAGACAAAATCAACATCTTTTATTAGTAATCCAAACATAGGTGCAACAATCTTTGTAAAATTTTCAATAAACCCGCGGTAATATCCAACATGTCCAAGAAAGCTTCTCACCTCTTTCTGACTCTTGGGGGGTGGAAGTCTGACGATGACCTCAATCTTTGAAGGATCGACTTTTATCCCTTTAGATGAAACATGATGTCCTAGAACCACTCCTTTAGTTAACAACATTTTGAATTTTTCAAGACTTAGATATAGGTTCATTTCCTGGCATTTGATGACGACTTTTTCTAAGTTGTCTAAGGCTTCCTGGTAAGTGTTACCATAGACTGTGAAGTCATCCATGTAGACCTCCACAAAATCATGAATAAGATCGGAAAATATCCCTAATACTGCTGGTTGAAATGTGGCAGGAGCATTACAGAATCCAAATGGTAAGACCCTATAGACATAGGTTCCCCAAGGACAAGTAAAGGTAGTCTTGTCCTGGTCCTTAGGTGCTATAAGAATCTAATTGTACCCACTGTACCCATCTAAAAAGGAAAAATACTTCTTTCCAGACAAGGTATCTAGAACTTGATCAATGAAAGGGAGAGGAAAGTAGTCTTTCAAAGTGGCTTTGTTGAGTTCCCAGAAATCAACACAAATTCTCCATTTCCCGGTCACTTTCTTTGGAACCACTACAAGCAGGGATACCCAATTACTATCAGAGATGGGATAAATGAATCCGACATTTAACAACTTTTGGATCTCCTCCTTGAATATATCTTTAAGTGTTGGATTCACCCTTCTCTGGGGTTGCCTAACAGGTGTTACTTCCCCCTAGGTATATATGTGATGGATGCATGTGTCGGGGTGTATACCCTTCATGTCAGTGTATTCCCAAGAAAATGATCCTGATTGTTCTTTAAGGATATCTACTAACTATTTTTGTTGGTCTGCATCTAGCCCAGAGTTTATACGTAAAAAATTTCATGGACTAATCTCGTAGGGAACAATGTAAGGCATGGTAGACTCATCTATCTCGAAAATAAAAAATGTTGAAGACAAAATGGATGGGTCTAATTGTTCTTGAAATTATTCCCCAAACATGTACTCAAATTGCGGAGAATACTGTGGAAAATCCACACATGTGATAGTAGAAATAAATTGGTTTAGCACATTTTATGTTGTGTTCTCCTGAAGTGCCCATGCATGGTCACTTGGAAATACAGGTTCTTCCCAGTCCTCATTCTCGTATGGACATTCAAGCCACCATATATTCTCCATAATAGGTTGAGCTAGAGGGTAAATGGTGAGATTCTGAATAAAGAGACCATTTGAGATGGTCATTTCCCCTTCTCTACAGCTAATAAATGCATTGGTTGTGGGTAGCCAAGGTCTTCCCAAAATGATGGGATGGCCTTTGGCAGGATCCTCTGAGTGAATAACAAGAAAATCTACTGGGTACTCCCACGAGGCTAAAGTAACCATGATATCATCTAAAATTCCTTCAGGTATAACCCTAGTCTTATCTGCTAATTCTAAAATGGTTGGGGCAAGTCGAAGAAGACATTGTAACTGTAATTGTTCTAAGGTAGTAGCGGTCATAACATTGATGGCTGCCCCTAGGTCTATGAGAGTGTTTCCAATGAAGACCTCATTAATGGTTATGGTCACTACGAGGTTTCCTGGGTTCCCATACT
This sequence comes from Picea mariana, assembly GCA_032191745.1. Taxonomy (NCBI): domain Eukaryota; kingdom Viridiplantae; phylum Streptophyta; class Pinopsida; order Pinales; family Pinaceae; genus Picea; species Picea mariana. The sequence goes on along the minus strand of JASDQU010506201.1, from coordinate 19,871 downwards.
TTGCTAGTTTTGGCTTCTCTAATATGTACTCAGAAAGTCCTCCTATCAAGTGTATGGTAGGGGGATCCTTTTCTTCCTACCTAGCTTCTTAATACACAATTATTTGACTACCTTACTGTAGATTGTAATGTATTTAATGGCTTGAAGAACGGGAATGTTGACATAAATATTTTTCAATTCATTCAAAATGTCAAATTCTGGTCGGGTGGTAGGTTTCTCGATTATCAATCGGTCTGGATAAGGAGGGACCTTCATAATTTGTGAAGGTTCATTTTAGGGAAGCTTGGGTTCTTGATTTTTCAGGATAGTAACATCTTCCCACCTAGTGTCATCCATGGGTTGTTTGGTGGTTTCTTCTTCTTCTTCTCCCTGGATGACTACTGAAGGTCTCTGCCTCTCTAGAACTTTCCCCGATCTTAGCTTAATTTCCTGTAATGAAATAGGAGTGATAACATATGTTGGGAAGGCCTGCACTCAACATTGTGAAGAGGTTGAGGGGGCTTATTATTGGGATTTGACATTGGTTGTGTTGGTAATAGTGTTGGTCTCAAGGAGCTTGCATTTTGATATCGTAGCAGTTGTTGTTGTGGAATGGGAGGTAAAGGTGGTGGAAGAAAACCTAGCAGAAGTTGTGGAGTACTCTGTGAGAACTGAGGATAAGGATGGTTGGACATAGGGATAGGTGGAGCTTGAGGGTTTACTTGGTTATGTCCTCCTCTCCATCCTTGAAACCAAGGATATTGGTATTGAGTAAACCAGTTTTGCCAACCTGGTGGGTTCCATTGTTGTTGTTGTTGATAATAGGGTGGAACTTGAGATTGTAGATCCGGGTATGTGGGTTGGTTCCTAGGTTGCCATGGCCTCCTAGGTGCATAAGAAGAATCCCAAGGATCTCTAATCCTATAGATGGCTAATAAACCAGGAAATGATGGGCATTTTTCAGTCACATGGTCTTCTATACAGAAGCCACAAACTAAAATGTTATCTTATGGGTTTTTCCTTTAGGAATGCTTCCTCCTGCATCTTGGACAATATATGTTCATTTCTGCATTTTCCTCCTCTTGTTTCATTTTTATTTTTAGGGTGTCCAACTGGGAACCTATTGTGCTTAAGATATCTATTTTGAAGTTTCCCAAAAGGTTCCCTATCTTTTCTCTCGTAATACCACATGAACTAATTGGTTTTAAGTTTCTATTGTAAGGGTCCCAAACATTCTTTCCTGTTTTGGCTCTACTCCTTGAGTAATTTTTACACATTTCACATATTTCAACAAATGGTTTATGAGAGATTTCACTTGATGCCATCAGGTTAAGCATCTCTAGATATTCTTCTGAAATTCCCTTAAGGAAAAGATCCCTAATTCCATCCTCTAGGAGGTCATGGTATTTTGACTTTTGGGAGATATAACCAAATCTTTCCATATATTCTTCAAGGGTCTCATCTTTTAACTGTTGGATTCTAAAGATGTCAGTACGAGACTCTTTGGTCTTGCAGTAGTCTTGTACTTCTTAAGAAATATGTCTTTCATGGCTTCCCAAGACGTACTATTGGATTCTCCCAACCCCATGAACCATCTTAGTGCAGAGTCTTTGAGGGTGGCAAGAAAGAGTTTTAGTTTCTAGGCATCTTGTATGTAGTTGTAGCTCCTACACAAGATGTCAAATTCAAATAGGAAGGTGTCTGGATCTTCACTATTTTTACCATAAATGGTAGGCAGTGCTGAGAGAGGGATATTCTTCATGTTGACATTTGGAGTGGTTTCTAGAATCGGAAACCCGAAAGTAATTTCGGTTTGGTTTCCAGTTTCTTCTTCCTCCCCATGTCTTACATTGTTATGGTCCTCCTAATCATCCATATTGTCTTGGTTTTCAAAAAGAGATTACCTAGGTAGTTTTATCTTTGAAGAGAACAAGGTTTCCCTTTGATGGAAAGGTCTTCCTACGGATTGGATGTCTGGGACTCTGCTCGAGCTAGTTGAGACTATTGGTGCCAAAGTTTATGTGTCAGTTTGAGAGATAATTACATTGGCTAAAATACCAAACAAAAGATTCACCTGTTCAGGGTTTATGATGTCTTGAAAATTAGGATCTTCTGGTGGTGGTGTAAAACAAAACGTTGTATTGTTTGGTTCTGTGGAAGGCTTGAGTGGTCTTGCCTTCTGTCCTAATATGATTGATGCTTCAATTTATTGTTATATAGTGCTCCCTGTGTTAGTATCTTCAAAGACTACCTTAGCTCTTTGAGTTGAGCTAACTCCTATTTTTTGGTATCGATCTACTAATTTTATAAGTGGAATGTCTCTTCCCCCAAAAAGGTTGGAAGGAACCTTGGTTGAAAGGTCCGATTTAGATTTAATGTATCTACCTTTGGATCTCTAGGTCTATTCATGAAAGTAAACAAAAACAAAAATAAAAACTACCATTGGGTTTGGGGGAGCCTGCAATAGTAGATGCACAGGTTCTTACCTCTCTTCTTAAAGTTCCCTCGCCACCAATCTAATGCTAATTTCTAGGAATGATCTATTTCCTAAATACTTCTTACCTTAAGAAAACTCCCCGACAACGGAGCCAAAAATGATGGGTGTTCTATATGCACTAAAAACACACTAAAAACCCTCAATTAAATTGTCAAAACGGGGTAAGTAAACTTAGAGTTGTAGAAAACTATATGCCAAGGTAGAAGGATTGGTAGTAGTATAGTCTAACTAAGGAAGTGGCTATCTAAGGGATAATCTATTCAAGCAAAGATATCTAATGAAAAAACCCTAATAAGAAACTTTAAACCATGTAACCTAAGTACTTTTGGACCAAGGATCGATGGATAGATCTATGAAAGAAAGTAAAAACCCTATGTAAGGAAATCTAGTTCATAACAATAAGCAAAAACAACTATTAAGGATAACAATAAGAAAATAACAAAAGAAAACTACTTTAACTTGCCAACCTAAATTCAATGAGCAACTACCCTATGAAAGCAAGTAAATAAACAAGCCAACAACTATTTTATTAAATCAAGTAAACAAGTAAGAAAAACAACTAGCTAACCTAGTAAAGAAAATAAACAACTAACTACTCTAAGATAACTTCTACTGCAAGTAATCTAATTAAAACTTCTCATTGAACAACTATCTAGCCTAAGAGGCAAGTGGACTATATTCTTAATTCAAACTTCAAAACTATTTCTAATTCATAAAAGGAAATATATTTAATTGAAAGCAAGAAGGACTAACAACTAACCTTTAATCAATGATAAGCAAACCACTCTCTAACCTATCAAAGAAAAAGACTATCTATCCTACAACAACAATATAACTATATTATGAACTATGAAAGCAAGAAACTATTTCTTCTGATCTACAAAAGCAAGAAAATATCTTTTGATCTATGAAAGCAAGAAACTATCTTTTAACCTATGAAAACAAGAAACTATATTTTAACCTATGAAAACTCAAATATAGTTTTGGTGGTTGTGTGAATGTCTCTGGTGTCTTATAATATCTCGATGGCACTTGAAAACAAAATATAATTCAAGAGGTATAAGCTCTACACTGATCTCAATATCAAAGTGAAAGGTATGGATTAAACAATCCAATTAGAATTTAGCCATTACAGAAACAATCTTAATTACCCTGCATATTCATGAATTATTAACCATCAACAATATAACGAGATTTTAACTGTACTTCTATGCTATGTAAACAAACTTCATAATTAAAATCAACCATTAACTGAGAAATATAATTGCAATCTAATTCTAGGAAAGAAATTGCATAAAATGAAACTATGTTATATCTATTCTAACAATTCAAATTGCAATAAGAAATTGCTTAAGAACAAAAATTAAAACACGACATTAAAAAGTAAACTACCAAATACATTAATCAACAACTAATTAAGCAAGATCTACATAAGAATGAAATAAACAATCTATAATTAAAAACTGAAATTAATCCTATCCATCCATGAAATCCTTGTTAAAGAAGACTCAAATTAAAACTCTGTTCTACTCTATTTAAAACTTTGTTTTAAATTTAATTCTAACAACTTAAATAAGATACAATCTAACATCTAATTGCACATGGGGTTAGTCTAGGAATTTGCAAATTCGTTCCTAAGTACAATATTAACACATACTAACACAAGCCTTCATACTAACCTGCAAAAGAGAGTTAAGACAATTAAACTACAACAACAAATTAATTAACAAAATAATAATGCATGTACAGGAAATGAAAGAGACAACTAAGCTATGAAATGCATAAATAACCTAAAGAACAATTACCAGACTACTGGTGGAGCCCCTAGAAATTCATGGTGATTTCCTAAAAGAACACCATGAACTCAACAATTTGATTTCACCATGAAAACTCAAAAACGCAGGTTTTATATAATTTGGCAATGAAAAATGGAAAAACAGAGTAAAATAATGTTTGTCCCTATCACACTGGTTCTTATACTACTTAACTTCTATCTGACCACCATGGTGGTATTTATAATATTTACAGATCAAGTGGTCGACCACATGAGGGTCGAACCACTTCTAAATTCGACAAATTACATTAATGGTGCCCTAACTGTCGAAATAGAGTGAGCCAATAATCGCCCTTCTCAACAACCTAAAATGAGTTGTCAAGGGTTTAGTAGCTAGAGGGGACAAGCACAAGAAGAACCCATGTTCCTGATTCGCTCACCACTGGCCTCCAATACCATAACTGCCAAATTGCCCACCGTTTTTGTGCAAGATGTAGTGTTGGACGAAGTGTCGGACCAGGTACTGGATCGAGTACTAGAAGGAGGGTCGGACTGAGTGTCGGAAGAAGAAATGTGATTCATTTTTTCCCTGTAACACCAAAAAAACATGAATTAGATCTTTGCGAACATAAAACGTGATGAATTATACTCAATATTGACATCAAACACAAATCATACATACCTGGTTTAGATCATACCATTTTAGCACAAAATTCTTCAAAAACTTCTCCAAAACATGAAAAACACATATGTACATTCGACAAAAGTGTTTAATAGCTGTCATAAAACTGATCATATCTTGGGCCCAATACTTGTCGAGGCTTCATCATGAGGAGGGTGGCTAGAAATGCCTCCTGTAGAGGGGGTTTGAGCAACCATGGATTGTTGCTGAGAAAAAGGGTGTGTTAACACAATGGATTGGGAATTCCCTTTCAAAAGTTTTTCCACTTCATCTTGATGTGGACAGTCTCAGGTGTAATGATCATCACCACAAATAAGGCATGGGAATTTTGGTTTCCGTTGTGGTTTCTTTTCGGTAGCAGGCACTGGAGTTTGAGTTTTGGGTTGTTCATTGTTATTATTCTTTTTGGGTTTATTTTTTGTCTTCTTCTTAACTCTGGATTGTTGTTAAGGGGTAGATTGAACTGTATTCACCTCAAAGACTTGAGTTTGGGGAGAGGTAGAGGAGAGTGAGGTTGAGCTGGGAGTGGGTGCTGAAGTAGATCGATTTGCAGTTCCAGTCGACTGGGAAATAGATTGGGTTTTGACGGAGCCGATAACTCCATCTGTATGTGACATGGATGAGGGTTTAGATG
>JASDQU010506200.1:27187-38345 GCA_032191745.1 Picea mariana | reverse complement strand
CATTCCTGGTCAATTGTTAGTTGAATGGTTCACTAAATCTCTTCTAGGACCCATCGCTCGAGATGTTGCTATGGGATTAGTTACTGAAGAACAAGCCATTATTCAGGCCCAGTATCTTGATTTGGTATATTCTCAGGCTGGCACATTATATGATATGATTCCTCATGCTCCTCGCTCATCGACAAATCCAAACCCAACACCTCCTGCGGAATCTCACGTTGTTGATGGTGTGATTGGTTCTGTTATTCAAGAGGCTAAAAGTAAGACTTATATCACAAGTCCCAACCCCAATACAACTCCCACCACTACGATTAATCCAAATACTACACCTCCTACCACTCCTTCTAGTAACACTTCTGAGGTGAGCGTGGTTCAATCTACACCAACCACTAAAGCTGGAAATAAGAAAAAAGGAAAAGGAAAAACAAAACAAACTTCCCATCCATAAGACAAACTGAAAACTCCACCTATTGAAGATAAGGAAAAATGTAAACCTAAATATCCTTGTCTTATTTGTGATGAGGATCATTACACTAAATAATGTCTACGTCATGTCGATGTAAATTGTTTCCTTAAAGAAACTTCAACCGCACCCATTGTAATGACTAATCCTTTTCCATCTCAGTAGACTCAAATGGTTACTTCAAAACAACCCTTCACATCAGGAAGATCTTATGTACTTGTGTGTACAATAGATAAATATAAAGAGTTTTCACTCATGACATGAGTCAAAGGTTATCCTTCCTCGAATGGAAGTGTTGTTGAGAAGCCTTCTACATATACCCCAACATTTATTGGTCCTATACATATTGATCGATCAATTTCAGACATAGTGATTAAACCACATCCAAAAGGTGTTATTCCTAGGTCATTTTTTAATCCTCATGCACAAGTTGCTCAAAACTATAGTATTGTGGAAGATTTAGCTCAAGCTCCTTCTACAATGTCAGCCCTTGAATTTTTCCAAACTTTTCCTAGTGATTCGAATATGATAGCCTTTGACTTGGAAACTCATATTCCACAGCTGCCTCACCAAATTGCATTTCAAATTCAAGTTATTGTGCAACAAAAGACTATTTTTCGTACTCTTATAGATGAAGGAGCCTCAACCTGTGTAATGTCTCTTAAATGTTGGAAATCTATTGGTTCTTAGTCGATTAACCAATAACCTAATACATTAAAAGCATTTGACGGTAGAGTATTTAAACCATTTGGATTACTTACTTCCTTACCAGTTGAATTAGAAGGTAAGACAGTCAATGTTGAAGTAGAAGTTGGCGATGCGTCGCTCAATTATAATATTCTTCTTGGACATAGTTGGATTTCCGCCATGTCTATCTTCATTTCTAATTTGTTCTGTGTACTACATTTCCCTCATCAAGGAAAAATATTCACGGTATACCAAATCACCTACTTTAATTATGATTCACATATTGGTAGTGTTCCTTTTATCGATAAAACCCCATCTTCCTATGAGGATGTTGGAGTGGGTCTCTTAAAATATTCATCTATGATGGGAAATTTTTCACTCTTGCCACTTGACATTCCTCCCATTGTCTCCCAATTCAACATGATATCAATTGATACTCATAAATCCCTTGACTCATATGATCCTTGGGCATTACCAGTCCATCTGAATATGACAGTTATGGTGATAGAATGCCGCCTATTCCGATTGAAATCACTTACAAAGTGATATAGTTTGCCTTTGTGGATGCTTCTGAAACTAGTGACTCCATGAGTCACGTCTTAGATGAGTAATATCACTCTTATTGGCGTATTTCTATGGTCTCTCCTCATCCTTTTGAAGATACTTTTTCCATGGATGAGAGTATCCTAGAGGTCATGTCTTTAGAAGAACCTCCTTGGGATGATAGTCATCATCATTCCTCTTTCTTCCTTAAGCCTGGGGCTATTGAGACTCATCCAGACACTCATGTATTACCTGAGATACTTACATATTCTCATCGTGATGTTTTATCTGAAGGGAATTTGGGAACCATATCCGCTACTATACCAATAGATATCTCATTCAAACCTGGAATCATAGAAAATATTCATATAGGTGCCTCTTGTTCTCTTGATGAAATACAAGCTTACACAGCCCTATTCAAAGAATTTTGTGATATATTTTCTTGGTCTTACGAAGAAATTCCTGGAATTGACACAAATATTATTATTCATGAAATTAAGACTTATCCTAAAGCCAAGCTTGTTTGGCAATGGCTTGTCCATGTACGTCCATGAAAAGTTAATGTTATTAAAATGGAAGTTAAAAAACTTATTAAATATGATTTTATTTATCCTGTACCTCTTACTGATTGGGTCTCCAATATTGTTCATGTCACTAAGAAACAAGGTACGATCCACATATGTATTGATTATAGGGATATCAATAGGGCTTGTCCTAAAGATAACTACCCAACCCCTTTCATCGACCAAATCATTGATGATTGTGCTGGAAGTGAAATATTCTCATTTATGGATGGTTTCTCTGACTATAATCAAATTAACATACTCCCATCGGATCAACACAAAACCACTTTCATTTGTCCTTGGAGTACCTTTTCCTATAAAAAAACTCCCTTTTGTACTCAAAAATGTCGGCACAACTTTTCAGCGGACTATGTCTTATGCTTTTCATGATATTAAACATATTGTACAACCCTATCTTGATGAATTACTTGCACATTCCATGAAGCGTCAAGATCATCTTGCACATCTTCGATCTATTTTTCTTAGATGTCATTTTTACAATATTTGCTTAAATCCACATAAATGTGTATTTTGTGTGGAATCGGGACGTCTCCTTGGTTTTATCGTGTCCAAGCAAGGGATCTGTGTTGATCCCTTGAATATAGAGGCCATATTGAACTTACCTCCTTCTTTGACTCTCCTCCAACTCTAAATATTGCAAGGGAAGGAAAAAAATTTACATCGATTTATTCCTAAATACGTAGAACTAACCAAGGGTTTTATCTGACTTCTTAAGAAAGGGGTTACCTTTTTTTGGAATGACACTTCTCAAACATCATTTGATGCTCTAAAGCATGCATTGACTAATACACCATTATTACATCCCCCAGACTATAGTCGTGATTATTTTATATACATTTTTTCTTCATATAGTACCATTTATACGGTGCTTGTACAAGAGGACAATTTGAATGATGAACATGTGGTCTACTATTTGAGTAATATTTTGTCTCCTACTGAAATCAAATAATCACATGTGGAGAAATTGGCATTGGCTACAGTTCACGTTGTCCAACGTTTTCGTCACTATATATTACTGTGCAAAACCAAAATTATTTATGATTGTAACCCCATGCAACATATCTTAACTAGACAAGTGTTGGAGGGGAAATACTCAAAATGGATTATCATCCTACAAGAGTTTGATTTAGAATTGGAAAAATACAAATCTAAGAAATCTTTGGTCTTTGTTGAGATAATTTGTGACCTTCCCTCATCTTCATCTAAGAGTTTGACAGACGAATCGATTCCTGATGAATCCCTTTTTTTTATCATCCCTTCTGATCTGTGGTACAGAGATATCATCATCTATCTCCAAACCCATACATTTCATCCTAATATCTCTAGTATTGAACGTCGTCATCTTCAATACCAAGCTCTCCAAAATATCATTATTGGCAATACACTTTATCGTCGTGGTGTCGATTCTGTTTTTTGGCAGTGTTTAGCACACGAGGAAGCCAAGAGATCCCTTAATGACTTACATGCGAGAGCATGTGGTGGTCATATTTCTAAGTATGCCACAACCCAAAAAATTCTACAGGCAGGATATTTTTGGTCGTCATTATTTAAATATTGCATCCTTGCTATCCAAAAATGTCATGCATGCCAGATATATGATCGTAGGTTGCACGCCCCTCTTGCTCCTCTTCACCCTGTAGTTTTCGTTTTTCCATTTTAAAAATGAGGTATTGATTTCATGAGATGTAACCCTTACTCGGCCAGGGGTATGGGTACATTATTGTCATCGTAGAATATTTCACTAAATGGGTCAATGCAATGCCCACATATAACAATACCAGGAAAAATGCAACTCTTTTCTTTTTCAATCACATTATCACTCGATTATGTGTGCCTCAAGCCATTGTTACTGATCATGGCACTCATTTTCGCAATTATATGATGTCATAATTAAGTTATAAGCTGGGTTTACGGCATGAAAATTCAACTCCTTACTATCCACAGGCCAATGGCCAAGTCGAAGCTACCAACAAAGTTTTGTTGACTATGCTTTGTAGGATGGTAGGGATTCACAAATCAAATTGGCATACGATGATTTTTTTGGCATTATGAGCATATCAAACTTCGGTTAAAAAATCTATGGGTTTTACGCCATTTCAGTTGGTGTATGGTTTAGAAGTCATGCTACTGATTGAATGTAAAATACCATCTTTGAAACTAGTCATTTAATTTCTTCCTGATACTTCGGCCAAGGAAGAACTCCTTTTACAATTGACATAATTATATGAAACTCGTTGTGATGTCACCCTAGCTAACAAAACACATAAAAAATGTGTAAAATCCCAATATGATAAAACCGTTAGACCTCGTGTATTTTCTAAAGGTGACTTGGTCTTGCTATATGACCAGGATCATGCGAACTTAGGAGCTCAAAAATTCGAGCCTATGTGGCATGGCCCTTACATCATTAAACTTGTGTTGGACAAAGGGGCTTATGAGATGGTAGATAATGATGGAATTTCTTTGGGTGAACCCAGAAATGGGATTTACCTTAAGAGGTACTATGATTAGATTTATTCTACATAAGTGCTTTGTAAATACTGTAACATACTTTAGTGTGAATTTGTTTCATTTTATGTCGATTTCTACCTATTGCTTATCTTGCACTGTGCTTGATTTGTAGATGTCGGTGTCCCCTCTAGCTTATGTTGGTTTTGTTGATGGTGCTAGCCATAGTACCCAGAACATTGCATCTATTGCATGGGAAATATACACACCCACTAATGAGTTGATAATTCTACATGGTATATGCCTTGGACGTGCAACTAATAATATTTCATAATATAGTGGAGTCATTGAACTATTAAATGAAGACATTTCACTTGGTATTTGTCGCTTAGTTTTCTGAATTGACTCTCAACTTGTGGTACTGCAGTTAAGTAAAATTTATTCTATCTGAAGTCCTAATCATGTGTTATATAGACATTTCCAACATATGTAAAGATCACATACACACTTTGCATTGAATCAAACAAACGTAGAAATCGCTTTATATTAAGGTTCCAAAAAGTTTACAAAATGTGTTGAGACAACACCAAGCCTATATCTTTCATATCAATACATGTCGATGGTCAAAAAGACTAAAAGAAATATTAAACATGGTGCTCATGATAGCACACTACTGCCTGAGCTACCCTCCGGAGTAGACGACCTATACATCCCAAAACCCATGCCGTGTTCCATTGGTCCTGATGCAGCAGGTCATCAATCTGAATGTATGGAATTCCCATAGTTAGTCCCTCGAGGTTATGCTCTATCTCCTCAAGCTCCTCTATTGTCTCGTGGTTCTAAGCCACCATAGCACCTATCTCATCCTTCCTATATATTGGTGAGGCCCCATATGATCTGGATGTTCCAATATCTCCATGTTGAAAGCCAAATTAGTCTCAATCCACCCAAAAAAAATAAAACAAAATTAAAATTAAAAATGGTTTTTTTTGTACCTGCGTCATTCCATTGATACCCTGTTGGAAGGATCAGATCTAGATCTCCTTCGAAATATATTCCTTCATAAGTGTATTGCTCTACCATGATGAGTTGTTTCTTCATCCATTTGAATAAATTCTCATCGTAGGAGACTATGGGACCGCCACCATGGCACATCATCAGGTCCACCCACCTCTTCATTAGAGGCTTTCATGGGTCGGGGTCTTCGTCTAACACCATATACTGTAAGAGAAAAAGTGGAACTCTTTCTAGGAAGAAAGAGACTAAGATTGACCCATAACTGAATTTCTTCAGTTGACCGGTCTTTCACTTTATCAACTGATCTTGCATGCTTTCGAGTATTCCCTCACACCATGATCTGAAAATAGAAGGTTGACTTGTTATGCTATGCCAGCACCCTCTACCTGTCGAACAGTTACCCGGAATAAAGCCCCCAAGAACGGAGGTGTTGGGCGCATGGGGCCATGTGGCCACCTTCCCGCGCATAAATGGGGCTCCATTACATGGTTGAACCAGGAATGGACATGTTTCCATGCGCGTGGGTGTAATCCATTTGAAACCCAAATCAAAAATCCCGCGCAAATACAACACGCACACCATATAAATATATGGTAATACAGACTTGGTTCGACATTTAAATTCGCGCAATGTAATAACATACGGTTACATGGTTCAAAAAGGAACCATGGGTGAACCTTTGCAAACCCCGCTCTATGTAAATAAATCGTTGGCATATAACAATACAAACCCCGCGCGATTAAACATTGGAGTGGTCACATGAAATGGAAAAATCTACGGTTTAAATAACTGTAACCGCCGCGCCAAACATTGGATTGATTATATGGGTGACCACAACCCCCGCGGTCACATTTTTAATTCCCACGCCGCGCCTTTTATCAATGGACAAGGTCGTATGGCGTATGGTGTAACCACGGGCTAAACAGTTAAATCCCCGCGCTATTTTTAAACACGGTTATATGAATGGTTAAATGGAACCATGGTTCATGTGCCATAAAAGCCGCGCGCCATTTAAATGTAAGGTCGTATGTATTATAACACGACCGTGGGTTTAACACCGTGTAACCCAAACTCCCGCGTTGTTGATCATATGTATCGGTCATATGTTAACGCGGAAACCGAGGGCTGGGACCAAGCCCCAGCCCTACCCCCGCCGATTGAACTCCTATGCGAATTCAAATTAATTAAAAACCATATAACTTACAAGAAACATGGTTTGGCGTATTGGTCGGGCGGATTATGTTAGAGCTTTGTATAATGGGAGGAGGTCCGGGGGTCAAACCCCGTGGCCTCCATAATTTTTTTAAACCACACAAACCCCAACAGTCAATAAATGGGTGCCACGTGGCAGCCCTTCATTGGGCCACATGGCACCTTTCAATTTGCCAAAAATATGCCACGTGTCACCATACAATTCGTCCAGTTGTAACCAATCATCGAATGCCATGTCACCTACCAAGTCACCGTACGGATGCCACGTCAGCATGTACGGATGCCCAGTCAGCTGTACGGCCTCTTCCACGTCAGCAGTACGGCCTGCCCAGTCAGCATCATTTTTTTACCTGTTTGGCTCGGCGAACAGATCGCGATAACTTCTCCATACGGACTTCGTTTGCGAAAGTAAATATACCACTGGAATCAGGAGAACGAGACGGACGCAATGGAACTGTTTTCATCGCATTCCGAGCACTTTGAAATTTGAGCAAATTTTTTACCCCTGGTCCAGATTCTGATCACACCAATTAAACATTGTTGGAGCCATACAATCTACTGCATATTGCATATGATAGTTGTTGGCCAAATGGGGATTTTCACTTCCAAAAACTCAAGTAATGGTGAATAAAACGGTTCTTAAGGAGAGTTCTCTTACATTTTTAATGGGAATCTTCCCACTACTTTTCCTTGTCCGGACAATGCAATGTTGTGCAACGTAATTCGCGGTATTTTCATCACCTCCCCTCAATCCAGACAATGATATTTTCTCTCCTCTCCTTGAGAGCCTGGTTAAAAAATAGATGTCTTCGATTTCTAAAGACAAATCCTGGACATCGACCTTGAACACTTGTTCATTGGGTTCCCACATCTTCGCCAAGAACTCTAAAAACTTAACCAAATCCCTCATTCCATGGATCTTGAAAAATTTAGCTAATTCGCACCTCTTGAGAGCCAACATAGTATTTGGGTCATTAGCGGCAATTTGATTTCCCTCCATTCCAACATTTTAACCGGTCAAAAGTCTGCAAACAACCAAGAAAGAATTTATTTGTCAACCAAAGACCAAAATTTTCAAGCATCACTTCTCAAACTCAAAGAGAAATTTGGGTTTTTCGGTTGTCGCACTCTTAGTGTTATACACAGAGCGAAAATGTCACAGTTTCCAATTGAGAAATACTATGACACTCTAGAGTGTCATAGTTCTCGATATAGGAAGCCTGTGACACCTAAAAGACGCATTTTAGGCCTTTCCCACAAGATTTAAATCACTCAAAAATAGCTTGAAATGACAAGAAATTACAATCAAATGAAAGAGGAAGAGAAGAGCTATTACCTGGAGAAAATGAAAGTTTGAATCATCCATTGATCTGCTCGCAATCCTTGCCTGAAGTGTCAACCAAAAGAGGGTTTTTTTCACTATGAAAGAGCTAAAAACACAATGGTGAAAAATAAATTACATTTGTCTATTTTAACCTAGTGAGAATATTCCTTTTAATATTCTTTTTCATTTTTACCCACTTTAATATATTCCTTAATTGGTTTTTTTAATTATAAAACATGATTGATGGTTTCTTATATATTGTGTAGGTGAGGGGATGTATTTGAAACATTTGGTTATGGTCAAACATATTTTTTATTATTTTTTCTCGAGGAAAAAGGAAAACTTTAAAAAAATACCAAAAATACTATAGGGATTTTCTTTAAGATCTTTTCAAAACCCTATAAATATGAAAAGATCGTTGAGTGAGCTTGATTTCTTTCATGCTCATTAAATAATTTGAAAGAGTGTCTACTCAGTTTTAGTTTACCCTTTTTCAGGCTGAGTACGAATAATTACAAAAAAGGAATACTCTAGTCAATCATACCTAGAAGAGATCTCCTAGGTATTATTTTATACATTTTTCAGGGTTGGGAGACTAAATTTACAAAAAAGTTAACCCCTGGAGTTTTCTTTAAGTGTTTTTCAAACTCTCTAAACATGAAATACCACCAAGTTTACTTTCTCTAGACTTGCAAAATTTACATTGAAAGACCCATATGGGACCGAACCAATCCTTATTAGGGTTCGTTAAAAATACTCTGAAGGATGAGCTTATAATACAAGCATATGTTATCCTCCTCAATATTGTGTAAAAATAAAGAGGTACTCGCCAGACATGGTAGGGGGGAATTTGGAAAGGGAACTTATATGAAATCTGTGTTAATATTTGGTAGCTAGTCACTCTTGAACATGACACCCTTTCATTCCTTGTGCCAAGGTTGGGAAATTTGTTTATCTCTTGTTGATCATATTCCTCCATGATTATAAACTTTTGTTTGTGGTCCCCTTTTGAGTCAATGCTTCCAAGAGAGTTGTCATGTCATCCATATGTTCAATAGAAGTCCAGTTGAAAAGAAAACTTTTATAATGTCGACCATCTATGAGTCAGTCTTACAACAATCCATTCTTCATCTACTTGAAATATTTGCAAATGTTTCGTGTCATTGATGGGGGATACATCAAGTCTCCCCTCTGACGGACCACTTACTATCGACTTCAACACATTATCTAGGAAGACGGTTTGAAACCCTATAGTACCTTGGAACTTGAATGCCTCAATGGAAAGTTTCCTCACCTTCGAAGATAGGTTTCCATCGATGACCTTTGATCGAATGATTCTATGGGTGTTCCACTTCAGCTCATATATTCACACTCAATAGGATGTACTTATGTACCTTAAGGGCCATTGTCATTATTGGTGGTTCCTTTCGCATTTGTTAACGATAATCATTACTGGCCGATAATCATATGGTTTCTACCATGTTTGACTTCAATACATTTATTCACATGGTTAGATTCGTACTATGGCATAGTGGAAATTAAGACCTTGGATCTTGTCAAACGGATCCAGGTTGTGATGGATTATTTTGAGTATGTATTGTTGCATAGACCCACATTGTATGTTTCGTGGCTATGTTCAAAATTTGAGTCTGTATAACATTGATCCACAGTGTATGTTTCGTGGCTATGTGTAAAATTTAAGTCTTTATAACATAAATCTACAGTGTATTTCTGATGGCTATGTTTATATTTGAAACATTTTGGCATGGATCCACAATGTAATATGGTGTCCATGACCTATCATACATAGTAGGGATCTTTGTATGTAAAACGTATATGCTTGGATTCATTTATATTCTGAGTATGGGAATGCCTACCTCAGAGATGATACTATAATTCCTTGTTTGTTCTTGACGGGTCTCCAACTGATGAGATCGTTGTTTCAATACCCACATGGAAAAGTATTTAAGCTATCACCCCTTCTAGCTTCATACCTTGGGGGGAATTTCATTACACAATATTTTGTCTCAATTGATGATGTTCACTTATCCTCTATCATTCAGAGCATACAAGATACCATTGATGAAGAATAACCTTACTTTGAGAGAAGGCAAGAATGAAAAAAGGGTTAAACATGTTATTAGGGCCTTTAAAGACTTAATTTAAGAGAGTGTCACATCTTGCATCACTACAGGGTGTGACACCCTCAAGTGTCACATTGTTCACCACTGCAAGGTGCGACAGTGTCTCAGGTTTCTCCACTGCACGGTGYGACATTKCTTAAAAGAGGAGAAAACGATGGAATTCGAGAAGATTCTATAAGAGAAGCTTCGAGATTAGGTGTTTTCTAATCGTTTTGGATCTCACCCATGCTCCTGATATAAGGGAATCCTAACCTATTRTCCTAACCTCCTCACCCCTTTCCTCTTCAATCTATAAAAGGAGGCTTCYCTCATAACGAAAGGTTAATATAAAATAGTGAATAAAGAACAATGATYGATAKATTTGCTTCTGGTTTGTTGTTAGAAGATTGTTATTAATTCTTTGGCTTTGAGTAATTCAATCTTAGCTAAAGGATTCAGTTGATGGTGATGGATTTCATGGATGCATTATGGGTATTGGAGCAGTGAGCTTGTTGGAAGAAGCTTCACAACATCAAGGAATCTTTGGTTGTAATCTCTTTTCATTATCATTAATACAGTAATATAGTTTATTTCCCACAAAGGTTTCCTTTATTTGATTATCTTTGTTGCATTTGTCCTTGATCATTTGCATAGGTTGTATGAAATTATACTTGTTACTTTCACCTTTGTTGGCTTGTATTTCTTGCAGGTTATCATACATAAGTCTCATGACAAAGTGGATGGAAGATAAAACTAG
>JASDQU010506199.1:23193-43398 GCA_032191745.1 Picea mariana | reverse complement strand
CATTAAATTCGGTTTGAAGTTCGAATTCGACATTAAATTCGGCTTGAAGTTCGGCATTAAATTCGGCTTGAAGTTCGACGAATTTCATCGAATAAATTCGGGATTGGATAAAAATCGGCGAATTTCGAATTTTATGCTTGAAAATCGTCAAACTCGGTGACTAAGGTTAGAACCACTTTAATTTTTCTGGGGGTCGACTTCTTAATTTGCATATTACAATTAGAGTTTGACCAGCCTGCAAAAGGGGATTTGGTCAATTACAATGCTCAACATGATCAATCCACAAAAGGGGATTGATCTAATGAATAATATATCAATAATAAATAGAATACTCTTTGCAATTACAATATTTCAACACTCCCCCTTAACAAGAAGGGTATTCTACGACATCATCAGGAGAGAGAGAGATGGAAACAACATCAACAACGTTTGGAACATTGACTGGCATATCCATAAATCATCATAAGTTTTCCTCATCATCAATATCATCATACGCAACAGGGAGCTGGAATGACATCATCATCTACATCAACATGGATTAGTATAACACTAATACATCATCATCGATAACAACAACATCACAACACAAAGGCTGGAGCATCATCAACATCAACACTAGGCTGGGAATCTTCAATACAAAGTTGGCATCACAACACGAGGCTGGCAACACAACAACATCATCACGAAGCCAAAAATCTTCAGCACGAGGCTGGCATCACAACAACATCAACACAAACCTAGAAATCTTCAGCACTAGGTTGACATCACAACACGAGGCTGGCAACACAACAACATCAACATGAAGCTGGAAATATTCAGCACTAGGATGGCATCACAACATGAGGCTGTCAACACAACAACATCAGCACGAAGCTGAAAATCTTCAGCACTAGGCTGGCATCACAGCACGAGGCTGGCAACACAACAACATCAACACAAAGCTGGAAATCTTCAGCACTAGGCTGGCATCACAACACGAGGTTGGCAACATAACAACATCAACACAAAGCTGGAAATATTCAGCACTAGGCTGGCATCAAAGCACGAGGCTAGAAACACAACACTACTCCTCCTTTTGAGGGAGGTCCTTTCGGACTACACCAAGCTTATCCCGAAAGTGCTCAAACTTTACACGAGATAGAGGCTTGGTCAACACATCAACAACCTGTTCATCCGTGCTAACATACTGGAACTTTATGGCTCCTCTCTGCACCATATCACAGATGTAATGATCTCAGATCTCTATGTGTTTTGACTTGTCATGGAACACAAGGTTCTCTGTCATCTTTATGTAGCTCTGGTTATCACATAGGATCAAGGTTGCTTCCATCTCCAGATCGAATAGACCTGTCAACAACTTTCGAAGCCATATGGCTTCACAATTGGTGGAACATGCAACAATGCATTCTGTTTCTGCCGTGCTGAGAGCAATGCTTGATTGCTTCGCTTGATTGCTTCCTACTCTGCCATGAGATCATTGCTGAACCTAGACTGAAACAACATCCTGAAGTGCTCTTTCTGTTAGAGATACTTCCAGCCCAATCTGAATCGGTATAACCACTCAGTCTGAAGTCATGATCTCTATTATAACTGAGACCACAATCTAATGTACCCTTAAGGTACCTCATCACATGTTTTGCAACAACCAGGTGAATACGTCTGGGCTCTACCAGAAACCGACTCAAGGTGTTCACAACGAAACATATATCTGGCCTAGTGTTCGTCAGATACATCAACGATCCAATGATCTGTCTGTACATCGTAGCATCAATCAATTCTGACGAAGTGTCAACCAAGAGCTTCAACTTTGTTGCCATGGGTGTATTCATGGATTTGCACTCCAACATATCAAATTTCTTCAGTATTTCAACTACATGCTTCCCTTGGTTAAGAAATATCCTCTCTGGGCTCTGCGAGACTTCAAGACCTAATAAATAGTGCATTAGGCCAAGGTCTTTCATCTCAAATTCTGTAGCGAGCTTCTTCTTACATTCAGTGATGAGATTTTCTTCTCCAGTTAAGATTAAGTCATCCACATACAACAACAATATAACAGGCTCATCATTCATAACCTTGAAGTAAAGGTTAGAATCAACTTTACTCTTGGTAAAGCCCAAGCTTGTCAGGAAACTGTCAATCCTTCCATACCAAGCTCTAGGAGCTTGCTTCAATCCGTACAGAGCCTTCTTCAATTTGGAGACATGAGTCTTCCTGTCTTCAACTTCAAACCCTTGAGGTTGTTCTATATACACTTCTTCTTCAATGACACCATTCAAGAAGGCTGTTTTCACGTCCATCTGATTTAACTTCCACTTCATCTTAGCTGCAAGGGCTATGCTGGTTCTGATTGAAGTGTATTTGGCTACAAGAGCAAACGCCTCTTCATAATCAATGCCTTACTTTTGAGAAAAACCAAGAGCAACAAACCTTGCTTTATATTTCTCAATACTTCCATCAACAACATGTTTTATTTTGAAAATCTATTTGGAAGATACCACATCCTTGCTCTTCGGTCTAGTAACTGTTTCCCATACATCATTCTTTATGATGGATTGGTATTGTTATGTCATGACATCTGCCCATTCTTTCCTCTGAATGGCTTCTTCAAAGTAGGTAGGCTCCTTCTCTAAGAGATCACACATCAAAGCCATTTAATTGGAGAATGGCTTGGGTTTCTTCACTTGTCTAATGGTTCCTTCGGGCGCACCATACTTCTCTACATCTTGAATAAGTTCCCTTGCCCAGACTGACTTTCTCTTGTGGGAGATTGTCATCTGGGGAGGTTCTTGAGATTCTATTATGTCATGATCTTCTAGAATCTCCTCATCAGGGGAAGTTATGACTTCCCTCACTGGTTCTACANATCCGGTTTAACTTCCACTTCATCTTAGCTGCAAGGGCTATGCTGGTTCTGATTGAAGTGTATTTGGCTACAAGAGCAAACACCTCTTCATAATCAATGCCTTACTTTTGAGAAAAACCAAGAGCAACAAACCTTGCTTTATATTTCTCAATACTTCCATCAACAACATGTTTTATTTTGAAAATCTATTAGGAAGATACCACATCCTTGCTCTTCGGTCTAGTAACTATTTCCCATACATCATTCTTTATGATGGATTGGTATTGTTCTGTCATGACATCTGCCCATTCTTTCCTCTGAATGGCTTCTTCAAAGTAGGTAGGCTCCTTCTCTAAGAGATCACACATCAAAGCCATATAATTGGAGAATGGCTTGGGTTTCTTCACTTGTCTAATGGTTCCTTCGGGGGCACCATACTTCTCTACATCTTGAATAAGTTCCCTTGCCCAGACTGACTTTCTCTTGTGGGAGATTGTCATCTGGGGAGGTTCTTGAGATTCTATTATGTCATGATCTTCTAGAATCTCCTCATCAGGGGAAGTTATGACTTCCCTCACTGGTTCTGCAACTCTGGGAGCTACAGGTTCTTCTTCACATACTTCTTCAAGCTGACATCTTCTTGATTTCTTGAGTGCTGCATCTTCATCAAAGGTTACATCCCTGTTGATCTCAATATGATGGTAACCTGGTATATAAAGTCTAAAGGCCTTGGAGACCTCACAGTATCCAACAAATATTCCCTTCTTTCCTGAAGGGTCTAGCTTGGTTCTCTTCTCTTTTGGAATGTGTACAAATACTGGGCAACCAAATATTTTGAGATGGCTTACTTTTGGCTTCTTTCCGAAGAACATTTCTTCAGGGGTCTTGAACGCAAGTGCACTATGGGATAATCTGTTTTGTACATATATTGTTGTTTTTCCTGCTTCTGCCCATAAGTGCATTGGAAGATCTTGATCATGGATCATGGTCTTCATTGCTTCCATTATAGTTCTGTTCTTTCTTTCTGCTACACCATTTTGTTGAGGATTGTAGGGAGTGGTGAGCTCCGTCTTGATCCCAACATCTTTGCAAAAGTTTGCAAACTCTTTTGAGGTGTATTCTCCTCCATTATTTGACCCGTGTGTCTTGATCTTTCTTTCAAAAAGATTCTCTATCAAGTCTTTGAATTCCTTGAATTTACTGAACACTTCATCTTTTGATTTCAAAAAGTAAACCTAGGTTTTATGAGAATAGTCATCAATAAAAGATACATAGTATACATACCCACTAATGGAGGTTGATGGCATTGTGCCACACACATTTGAGTGAATGAGCTCTAGGACTCCTTCTACTTTACTGTCTCTCTTCGAGAAAGGGTTCTTGATGTTCTTTCCTTGTGCACATCCATTGCACACTCCTTCATGGTCAACCTTGAATTCTAGTAGACCTCTGACTGCCTTGCTTACATATGTTAATGCCTTGTAGTTTATGTGGGCTAATCTTCTATGCCAAAGTTCACATGGATTCTCAATGGAGTGGGTCATGGTTGCTTCTGAGTGACCTTTTAGCTTATACAAGCCACCTTCTTCTTTTCCAATAACAATTGCTTCTTCCATGGTTTTTCCTTTGGCCCACATAAGAACTTCTCCATCTATGAAGGCAACTTTGAAGCCTTTCTTTTCTAAAGCTAAGATGGAGAGTAAGTTCTTTGTCAAAACTGGTACATATAGTACATCCTTCATCTTCATTGGAGTCCCTGAATCAAGATTGTAGTTTGATTCTCCTACTCCCTTGATAGGGTATTGATAATCATCTCCAAGTGTAACTTTATGGGGAAACTTATTTTCTGTAAAGCAAGAGATAATGTCTCTTTGACCTGTCCTGTACTTGGAAGCACCACTATCTATGAGCCAAGTGTCCTCACCAGGTGACACTAATCCTGAGAGGGCAACGATTAAGACATAGTCTTCAATCTGTTCTTTTATCATTTTTGTGGGTGGCTCTTCATCTTCCACTACATGGGCATGGTGCCTCTTGTTTCTCTTATTTTATTCTTCTTGTCTAGCTGGACAATGCTCAACAATATGTCCCATCTTGTCACAATGGTAACATTGGTAGGATGAAAAATCTTTTTCTCTTCTTTGCCCTTTCTGAAACTTCTGGAACCTCCTTGGATGAGATTCTTTATGAATGAATTTATTTTGGGGGTGAGACTCCTTATGAGTTTCTTTTTGGAAGTAATACTTCTTTCTTCCTCCTTTAGTATGAATAACTAGGGCTTGATCTTCATCTCTTGATAGCAAGGCTTCTCGGTTAGCTATGCTTGCTTCTTCTTGAACACATTCTTCCCAAATACTATCAAATTGTAGTTTGTCTTTTCTGGCACAAATAGTTTGGATGAATGCATCCCAAGGTCTTTGTGAGACCATTAAGGGCCGTCATTATAAGTTCGTCTTCATCTATAGTATCTTCAATTGCTTCTAACTGTTCTTTGAATTGTGATATTCTGGAGAAATATTCCTGGATTGTTTCTCTTTTCTGCATCCTTGTATTCTTGAGTTGATTTCTTAGATTCATCTTGTGATTGATGTTCGTTCCTTCATATAATCTGGTTAGGGCATCAAACATTTCTTTTGGAGTCTTCTTTGAAGCCACTTGAGGAATCAAGTGATCTTTGATAGAATCTGCAATGATTCTTTTGGCCCTAACTGTGTCCTTTTGGTGTTTTTCTTTAGCTGCAGCATCGACGGGTTCTGGTACATTTTCTTTAATGAATCTTGCTAGGTCATTCTCTTAAAGAATGAGTGCAATCCTATACTTCCAAGCACATAAGTTTTCCACACATTCTAGCTTGTCAACAAGCTTAGTGATTGCAGATATTTTTACTTGGAGATAGGAAAATCACCCAAAAATTGAAAATGCTCAGAATTGAATTTTGAACTTACCAGGAGGTGCGTTTGGCTAAGGCGAGTAGCCTAGTGTAGTTAGATTTCAGAAAATCCAAATTCCCCCCCGTCAAACTTGACCAACGGATTTTTGGACTGGTGCTTCTAGTTTTCTGGTACTTCTAGTTTTTTGGTGCTTCTGGTTTTCTAGTACTTCTGGTACCGGTGAAAACTAGGGTTTCACTTTCCGAGTGTTCTATCCACTGAAAAGGTGCACTGAAGGTGCCAAAAAGTTCCTTGGGCTAGGGCACACTTTTCTAGATGACTTTTGGGCTGAAATTCCTCTTCAATAAAAAGCCCTAATTTTCTTGTACGACAACAATGACGTTTTTCTTTATCCAGTGAAAGATGCTCTCTTCAGCTTATCTCTGATAACCATGTTAAAGTTTAATCTATTATTAGGTTTCTTTTCCATTTAAAGTTTAATCTCTTTAGCTTAGCTCTGATAGATAGGATCACTGAGAGAAACACAATCACAAGATACACAACATTTATCTTGGGAAACCCTCATGGGGAAGAAAACCCAGCAAACACTTCCTTAATATAGATTGCCAATACAATGCCAAGACAATAAACCAAACACTAGAGAATATCCTCTCCCAAGCAATGCGCCTCTCTCTCTTCCTTCTTCCAACAATTTGTAACTGCAGCTTCCTTTACTACTTGCGCACTAGATGAGTGAGCTGAGTGAGTGAACAAATGAGGCATTGGCTTCCTTTATTTATACAAACTGGCAAGCGCTGAAAGGAGGTGTCTCTTCACTGGCAGGGCTGACTTGTCTTTCTGGGTGGTTAGAACCACTTTAATTTTATGGGGGCCGACTTCTTAATTTGCATATTACAATTAGGGTTTGACCAATCCGCAAAAGGGGATTTGGTCAATTACAATGTCCGACATGATCAATCCACAAAAAGGGATTGATCTAATGAATAATAAATGAATAATAAATAGAATACTCTTTGCAGTTACAATATTTCAACACCTCCAATTGAATAATCTACCTTTTTTTATCATCGTTTTGGGCTATTTAACATGCTGTCCAAGACGAACAACTCACTGTTTTTTGTCCTTTATTGCAGAAAATCAGTCTTAAAGACAACAACAAGGTACTGAAGGTGCCTAGGGACTCCCCCAGAGGCTAGCAAGCACTAACCCAAACAGAGAGGGGTTTGGTCAGTGACCTTTTAGGGCCATTACTCCTTTAATTAGCCAAGATTTTACCGCTGTCATAATAGGTTTATCAACTCAAGTTGGAGGGTAAAAATTTGTGCTAACTTGTAGTAAAGTATCTAGGTGTTGGGATACTGATTTTCAAGATGCAGACCTTGTTGATATTATGGTAGTTGCAGGAGGTATTAACCTCCACGTGTAACTTTTGACAAGACTAGAATATTCCGGGAAGCAAGAGAAACACTAAAACGTTGGATAATAACCTTAGAAGACAACTCTGCTTAAGAGAATATTTAATATTGATTTATTAGCCTCTAGAAAGAGAGGTCGGCCCAGTCAAGTGAGATAGAGCAGTATAAATAGAGAGCGCTAGAGGTCATTTGTCACTCTTACTCTCACAACTGTATAAAACTAGTGGTGCACAAGTTTGGAGAGGGAGTGCAGTTGCAATTGGTAGTTTGGCTTTTGGTTGGACTTTCTCTTGGTTATGGTTTGGGCTTTCTGCTTGGTCTTTGGTTATTCTTGCTTGGTGCACTAGCCTTGGAGAAAGGTGCGGTACCTTGGTTGGCTATTGGTCTGCTTCCAAAATTATTCTATTTGTCAAGGTTAAGGTGCTGGGGGGTGGCCTTTGTGCCTATGGTTGGGTGACAATATTGCTATATTATCTATGGAATAACGAGCACATCTCTTTATTTCTAATAGGTTATGGGCCCACACTATCCTTAGACAGTCTAACCACTGGAAGATAGATTGGAAAGTTATTTGTTAATCTTGTTGTGGCACCAGTTACAACTACAACTAGGTTTTCTGATTATGTAGTTGCAAGAAACCCTAACCCTTGTGTTCGGGCACTTATGATGAAACGTTTGACCTAATTCCTTGACATCCTAGTGCACCCTAGCCTAGTGCACCTCTTGGTACTCTCAGCTAGCAAAAATTTCAGGTTTGAATTTTTTGTCAAAGTCAAAGTCAAAGGTTGACTTTTGGTCAAAGTTGAAATTTAAGAGTTTCTAGCTTGTTCTAATCATTGAATCTTCTGATTGAGTTTCTAATCTCTTCTTGTCAAGATGGTATCTAGTTTCAGATTGGAAGACAAGCTGGGTGATGATACAAGACTTCAAAGGTATGCACTYGTATATGCTATCCAAGTTATATCATCTAGTAAAACTTGAGTATGTTTGCAGGAAAAGTATTAGGGACCTTGTCCAAGCTGTAATCTTGGATTCAACGCATTTAGAGGAACAAGCGCACCCTCCACAACAGTTGAGGCTTCAGGTTCCAGGTTTGATTAAATTGTTAAGCCTCAAATTTGTGTATATAAAGGGTGATAGTTGCTACATTAGAAATTGTGAAAGCAGTCTTTGAAAGACTATATTATTGCTAGGTGCAATAAATACTTGACTGCATATGAATACCATTGATATAGATGCTTATTGTACTTGTTTACAAGATGAACTAACATCTCCTCTAGATAGATATTTCTTGTTTGC
Organism: Picea mariana; assembly: GCA_032191745.1. Taxonomy (NCBI): domain Eukaryota; kingdom Viridiplantae; phylum Streptophyta; class Pinopsida; order Pinales; family Pinaceae; genus Picea; species Picea mariana. The sequence goes on along the minus strand of JASDQU010506199.1, from coordinate 34,951 downwards.
TCTTGTTATTCTTGTTCCTGGCAGGTACCCTTGTGAAATATGTTTGATGAACACTCCTTGCAGAAGCTGTCATAGAAGAAGTTTATAAGGATGACACAACTGCAAGATGGGCAACAAACAAAACAAATAGAAACAAACTTAAAGAGACTTAGAGGAGTCAGACTCGAAGGAGGTCAAGAATCAAAAGGAAACCGGAACAAGCTTGTGACACTTTGCAGAAAACAAAGAGAGATGCAACAGACGAAATCATGGACTCTCTCAGATGGAGGGAGCTGATCAAAGAATTCCAAAAGAAGAGCATGCTTATTGCTCATTCAGGCATGAAGCTGGGATTAGGAGGGAGCTAATCCCGAACGATATGATCCATTGAAGAATCTGTGAATACCATGAAGTATCTGTCCATGTTCTTCATTGGAAGTAGCAACCATGATAAGAAACACGTGTTCAACCTTACACTAGAAGAAATCTTCTTCGAAAAGAAGCCTTGAATATCCTTGGTTGTCCATCTACATTTATTGTCCTATGACGAAAGGTTGGAGCCTTCAGGAAAAAAGGGCATGTAATCTATAGAAGATTCAATGGACCCCAACATTGAAGAGAAACACGAGGAAGAACATGAAGACTCCAAGAAATAAAGAAAAGTCAGAACATCAAACTGAACTAGTTTGAACCCACTAGAAACATTCAAGCAGAAGGAATGGAAGGAAGTTGTGATGAAGAACAATGTATGTGAGAAATTGTGAAGCATTGATAGATACAAGGCGAGACTCAGGGATAGAGGGTTCTCCCAGAAGGAGGGAGAAGACTATGATGACATCTTGTTCCAGTAACTAGACATACCTCTACCTGAGCCATTATGTCTCCCGCAGTATCCATGGGTTGAATTTCACATCAGATGAATGTAAAGACTGTTCTTCTCAACAAAGTAATTGAAGAAGAAGCGTATAACAACCTCAAGGTTTTGAGGTATACTAGAAAGAGACCCTTGTATGTAGATGGAAGAAGACCTTGTATGGCTTCAATCAAACTTGGTGCAGAGCCTCTCATGTACAACAAAAGTGTGGTGAAAACTTCCTATGACAGAGGAAGTATATTGAAATGGTTCTTCAGAAGTCCAGGATGATGGATTGCAAATCCATGGCAAACTCCCATGATGACAGATATGAAGAAGTTGAGAGACTCTGATCCAGTAGACCTATCTCTGTATCAATAATTGATTGGCTCGTTAATGTATTTGGAGAATACTCAACCAGATATTTTTTTGTGGGACGTTTGAGTTATGATATACCGCTGCATGGATTTATCGATTCATATTGGGCAGGGAGTGCAAATGGAAAAATAAGTGCTACTTGGATATGTTTTAGTTTGAGCTTTGCATGGGCTAGCAGGAAACAACAGTCTGTTGCACTCAACACTGCAGAAGCAAAGTATATTGCAGCTTGTGATGCTTGTACAAAAGCAGTGTGGCTCCGTATGTTGGTTTCTGGACTGTCTGTTCAGGTGTTGAATTCGACCGTGATATATTGTGATGATCAGAGCTATGTGAAGCTTTCAGAGAACCCGATGTTCCATGACAAGTCGAATCACATTGAGATCAAGCATTATATTCTCCGTGATAAAGTCTAGAGGGGAGAAGTGGTTCTCCAATATATCTCCACAGATGAGCAGATAACAAATATTTTGGTAAAGCCTCTGTCCAAGAGGAAAAGTTTGCGTACTTAAGGGACAAGCTGGGGCTCGTGGAGACGACTTTCTTATTGAAAAAGGAAGTGATTACTCCCATGTTGGGAGGGAGCATTTATATTTTATTGATTTGTGGACAGTCATTTTCCAGTTCAGAAAATGGTCCAGGTTGGGCAGTTTCATTCCAGTTCAGAAAGTGGCTTGAGATTTCTAACGGACAGTCATTTTCTAGTTCGGAAAATGGTCTAGATCAGACAGTCATTTTCGTAATGAAAATGGTCCGATAGATTGATGATGTACCATAGACAACGATTACCCTTGTGGCCAGTGTGGGGGAATGGTCCAGGACAATCATTCTTCTTGGCAGTCACTTTGAGTAGTGGTCAAGTAGAATGGTCCGCCTCATCGGGCAATCATTCTTTTGAAGTTCATAGTTGTGAGCAGTTTCGAAGAGTGGTTAGTTTTGGAGGTTGCTGCAAGACAATCATTCCCTAGCGCAAACTCATTCTCTCCAGGTTGCAATGTGATTAGTGCCGGAGGAATGGCCCAGTTAGGTGAATGGTCCAGGTTCAACAATCAGGGACATGCATTCTCTAGGGCATACTCATTCTCTCCAGGTTGCRCTATGATTAGTGCCGGTGGAATGGCCCAGTTAGGTGAATGGTCCAGGCTTAGAAATTAGGGACAATTATTCTTCTATGCTTGGGAAGAATATTCCAAATAACCCATGGCCAATGTTTTACTTTCTGAGGGAAGTTGCTCTTCCAGATCTCACAGATGTGAGTGGAAGAATAGTTGTATGCTGTTGTGGTGGTTGTGATCCACTGGTAGTGACTGTGTGTCACTGATTAGTAGCCGTGTGCTACTCAGAGTGGTTGTGTACCACTGGATAATAGTTGTATACTACTATGGATAGACACAATTGTGTTCTATTGGATGGAATTGTTTTGATTTCCATAGAGACTACCACTAGTGTTGGATATTATTTCCAGCTAGATGGATAGTCAGTGTGCTGATGGACAGACATTCTCCAGGCGAAGGATGGTCCAAGTTGACATAGTGCTCGTGGACATACATTCTCCTTGTGGAGAATGGTCCAGGTTGACAGATTGCTGGTGGACAGACATTCTCCCTGTGGAGAATGGTACAGGTTGATAGATTGCTGAAATACCATGGACAACTATTCTTCTACGACGTATGTCTTGATTAGAAGAATGGTCCTTGTAGCCCATGATGTGGCTTTCAACATCTGGGAGGACAATCATTCTTCTAGGACGTATGTCCGGATTACAAGAATGGTCCTTGTAGCCCATGGGGTGGTTTTCAACATCTGAGAGGACTCATCGTCTTCTAGGACGTAGGTCCAGATTAGAAGAATGATCCTTGTAGCCCACTGCGGGGCTTTCAACATCTGTTGGGACAATCATTCTTCTAGGACATATGTTCAAATTAGAAGAATGGTCCTTGTATCACTCTGTGGAGTGAGTGACTTATTCAACATCATGCCCGAGTACTTAGGTGGAGTATGGATTCGAGAGATGATGCAATTGATGCTATTAGATGATACTGATACTGGTGATGTTGCTCGTGATTTGGTTTATGTGATCATGAGATAGCCTGTGTGGCTATGATGATGCTAGCAGTTGAATGGTCTGTTTGTGCTCAAGACCATTTCTTTTAATACCTCCCTAGCTAGAAGGGAGTGTTGATATTATGGTAGCTGCGGGAGGTATTAACCTCCACATGTAACTTTTGAGAAGACTAGAATATTCCGGGAAGCAAGAGAAACCCTAAAACGTTGGATAATAACCCTAGAAGACAAGTCAACTCAAGAGAATATTTAATATTGGGTTATTAGCCTCCAGAAAGAGAAGTCAGCCTAGTCAAGTGAGATAGAGGAGTATAAATAGAGGGCGCTAGAGCTCATTTGTCACTCTTATTCTCACAACTGCATAAGATTAGTGGTGCACAAGTTTGAAGAGGGAGTGCAGTTGCAACTGGTATTTTGGCTTTTGGTTGGACTTTCTCTTGGTTATGGTTTGGACTTTCTCCTTGGTCTTTCGTTATTCTTGCTTGGTGCGCCAGCCTTGGAGAAAGGTGCGCTACCTTGGTTGGATATTGGTCTGCTTACATAATTATTCTGTCTGTCAAGGTTAAGGTGCTCGGGGGTGGCCTTTGTGCCTATGTTTGGGTGACAATATAGTGCTCGGGGGTGGCCTTTGTGCCTATGTTTGGGTGACAATATTGCTATATTGTCTATGGAAAAACGAGCACATCTCTTTATTTCTAACAGAGCTATGTCTTCAACGTCCTTATCAAGTAACATTTATTGTGTCTTTTATTGATGATTCCTCTAGGAAGTCCTAGATTTACTTCATGAATACCAAGGATGAGGTCTTCGACAAGTTTCAAGAGTTTATGGCTCTTGTAGAAATTCATATACGAAAGAAGATTAAAGAAATAAGGCTCGACAATGGAGGGGAGTATACCTCCTTGACACTTTTTGCAGGGAAGATGGAATCAAGAAGGAGATGATAGTTCCCCTCAACAAAATGGGGTTTTAGAGAGGAGAAATAGGTCTATCATAGAGAACCAAAATCTATGATCCATGATTTGGATCTTCCCATGTGTCTCTGGGTAGAAGCATGTCTTACACCTATCTATATTATAAACAAGTGTCCTTACATAGTTTTGAAGGAAAAGAGACCAAAGGAGGCATTCATAGGTGAGAAGATTCAGCGGGTATATTTTCATACTTTCAATTGTTCTGTTTACATTCATATTCTCAATGAGAAAAAGACCAGTCTTGAACCTTCTAGTTTGAAGGATGTTTTTATGGGTTACAACAAACCTTTAAATCTTATAGAGTTTATAATTCCATATTAATGGAAGGTAGTTGTGAGTAGAGATATCAATTTTGACGAGAATGCATGATCCTCCAAGTCTCAGGAATCTCCANCTGTTTACATTCATATTCTCAATGAGAAAAAGACCAAGCTTGAACCTTCTAGTTTGAAGGATGTTTTTATGGGTTACAACAAACCTTTAAATCTTATAGAGTTTATAATTCCATATTAATGGAAGGTAGTTGTGAGTAGAGATATCAATTTTGACGAGAATGCATGATCCTCCAAGTCTCAGGAATCTCCAACATTGACCAAGGAGGGAGAGGAGATTGCTACCACAAACATTAACCCACAAATTTTAGCAAAATTCAAATTCAGATTCATATTTAGATCGGATCAACAAGTTTTGGGAGGTGCAAGGGATGACTCTTTACCTTCTAATTTAACCAGAAAAACTAGGTGGCTCACTCAGACATTAAAGGAGGTGTAGGAGATCCTATGACTTGATTTGTGGCTATAGGGTTCTACGAGAAAGAGGAAGTGACTATGGAGAGACATTTTCTTATGTTTCCAGGTATACCTCCATCAAATATATTGTCTTTAGCATCAACTGTTGGTTGGCATTTATATCAAATGGATGTGAATACAACATTTCTTAATGGTTTGATTGGGGAGGAGGTGTACATAAATCAACCAAGAGGCTTTGAGGTGCATGGGTGTGAGACCCATGTTTGGAGGTTGAAGAAGGCCCTTTATAGGTCGAGGCCGGGACCACGTGCATGGTACTCTAGGATTGATGAGTATCTTTTAGGTTTGGGTTTCACTAAGGCATATGCAATTCCAATCTTTACTATTTGGTTGATGATTCTAATCTACTTGTTTTAGTCTTGTATGTAGATGATCTTATACTTAAAGGAAGTTTAGTGAAACTCATAACATAGTGCAAGGTAGAGTTGGAAAAATAATTTGACATGAAGGATATTGGTTTAGTGCACTGTTTTTTGGGTTTAGGGGTGTGGCAGAGGCTAGGTGAGGTTCTCCTTGGACAAGGTAAGTATGCAATTGAGATTCTAAAGATATTTCAGAGGATATATTTTAAGCCCATGGCTACTCCTATCCTAGAAAATCTGAAGTCTTTTGTTGATTCAGATTCAAATTTGATTGATCATTGGTGTATAGGCAGTGGACATGTTCCCTCATGTACCTAGTAAATACTAGGCTTGACATTTGTTTCATAGTCAACACCTTGAGTCAGTGCATGGTGGAGCCTAGGTAGGTTCATTTGGTTGTTGTAAAACACTTGTTTTAGTACTTGAATGGTAGAGTGAATTTTGGTCAAAGGTATGTTCGTGATGGAGAGTTGGTGCTACATGGGTTTACATATGTTGATTGGGCAGGTAGTGCTAGTGACAGGATGAGTACCTAAAAGTATTGCTTCAATTTTGGGTCCAGGTATGGTTTCTTGGTTCAATAGGAAGCAACTTTTGGTGGCACTTAGTTCAACATAGGCAGAGTATATGGCAACTACCTTGGCTAGTTGTGAAGTCATACAACTTCACAAGTTATTCGCAGAGTTGACATATTAGATGTTGGACATGTTGATTTTCTACTAAACCTGGCCTAGCCCACTTGGCTACAATGCAATGCAATAGCCTAGCCCACTTGGCTTCTATCTCCTTGCTGCCCCTTTGCACACTTCCTCAGCCCTGCCCGCTCAGTGACAAGTACATAGGCAAGACTCCCTCTTGCCCCTATGCACTCATTGTTTGGCTCTCACTCTCCTTAGATCTGATTTTATAATCTCCTAGTGAATAAAACCCTATCTCCAAAGTGATCAACGATCAAGATCTGATCTTGATATCTTGAGATCAACGAATATGAATTAATCTCTCGTTGAGATCACTTAAATCACTTAAGTCACTCAAATTTATAAAAGGTCACTTTAGTCATTAAATAAAAGCCACTTTAACAATAAAGTTGATATCTAGAGAGTGTCACTCGGACACTTTCACATGCTAGGCACCGCCAATGTAGAAGCACTTGTTCGAGCTACCCTAAAAACTAACACTCCCTCTTAGCGAGGAAGGTACTTCTGGAACCGCCACCTGAATTTGTCTCCACACCATCTGCTGTTGTAGCTGCCCCCTATGAACTAGAAAGCTTTCATGCCACCTGCACTGGATCCTGTGCTGAAGACTTGTTCCTCAAAGCTATGCTCCTAGGAGTCTCCTCACACCCCTAAGCATCCATCAACGTCATTTCAGACCAGCTGAGTCCTTTGAGAGTACTAGAAAAAGCCTGAGTCCCCGGTATCCACTCACTCTTTCGAGCAACCTACTCTCTCTGACAGTGACACTGATCCTGAATCCAAGATCCCCTTGGACTCACACACAGGTTGTCCTAATAACCTGTACAACCTCCCCTGTCTGACACTAAGCACTGCTGTTGCGTCTAGGATCGCTCCCTCTGAATATAGAAAACTTGTCCCTTCTGGTACACTACTCTATATCCATCATTCTCCAAAGTTGATACTAAGAGCAAGCTTACCTTCAACTCCAAAACCTTTTCCATCTCCAGAGATCCTCCTGACTCTAGTTGGAATTTCACACATCTAACCCCCTTCACTGCATGCATGGTACTAGTCCCACAATCCACACGACAGTTTGAGCTTGTCTCTGAAACACTAAGGAACATTGACCTCATTCCTTTCATATGGCGAGATGAGCCACTGACCACAACCCATCCCAACGTTGCCATCTCAACAACCTTCTTGAAAACTCAAAATTTTGACCTCCTGGACCTGCTACCCGCTGCTTGGATGTGTTGTCTACTGCTCAAACAATTTTGGGTCTGCCCACAAATTTCTCCGGCCCTACTATGCAGTTCTTTGGCCCTGCTGCTGACTTGGTTGCCCTGCTGGCAACCTTTTGTCCTGTTGGCTCGACGGCTGGTTGCACAACTGTCTGTAGTATGACAGCTCGCTCCCGCAACCCTCTCCAATCACTGCCTGTTGTCTGTCCTTCGCCCGTAGCACTCTAATGGGGGGTTCTCTTCCAGACCCCTAATGTTCTGCTAGTCACTCGTGCTATCCACGTCCACCATCCCAGTCCAGCCTCACCGTGCTGCTCTGCTACACGTCGACTTCTTCAAGCACTTTTTCCGTCGACACCTGTTGTTGCGACTGGGAGTCACATGATGGCGGTTGTATTTTTTTTTTTACGACGACTCCCTTGTCAGACCGCCCACACTCCACGACCGATCCTCTCCAATCTGATTTCAATTTCTGACTCTAATCTTGCATGCCCACAACCCAATCTCACCTCCCTTCATGCGGATTTTCCTCTGTATCCACCTGCCGACGGTTTTTCCAACTGCCTCCCTCGCTCAYGGACTCCTCACCASAACGATCATACTCGATCTACTCCACGTTCCTTGCTTGGCRGCTACATTGTAGACTACTGATGGCTGCTGCGACWATTTATTACACAACTCGACTCTCCTTAGTCTCTACAGCCTTGGCGGCTGCTGCCACCACTTCAACTAAGCCTGATCCACAATGCCAGATCTCAACGGCTGTTCAACACTGTCGCTGCTCTATGCAACTTCCTTTCGCACCTACTCCCTGCAACCACCACCTTTGCTCAACCAATCACCCACAATTTTGCGCAAGTGCATGTGACTGCTATCATACTTTTGCACAATCCGAGGACGTGACCCCCCCCCTTTTAAATTATTTTCTGGGTTTACCCCCACAACCTTCTAAACTTGGAAATGATAATTTCCTCGCTATAAAATTCTCACCTATGCTATAAAATGTTCCGTGCAGAGTCTCGGTTCTAATACCATGTTGATTTTCAACTAAACTAGGCACTCGACTAATAATTCCAATAAACTAAAGTTATTAATTTAAAAGCACAGTGAAGTTATCAACGATAAAAATAGTAGAAGAAAAATCATAAACCAAACACACATTGCGCAAGATATGTCAGGTAAACACCCCTGGAAAAACCCTTGTGGGAAAACTAGTTTTGAGTTTGATTTTATTAAATACAATCCTAGGCTCCCGTCTTGGGATAATGGCCCATCAAAGGAATTACAATGCAACAATAGCCTATCCCACTTGGCTGCTATCTCCTTGCTGCCCCTTTTCACACTTCCTCAACCCTGCCCACTCAGTCACAATTACATGAGCAAGACTCCCTCTTGCTCCTATGCACTAATTGTGTTCCTCTCACTCTCCTTAGATCTGGTTTTATAATCTCCTAATGACTAAAACACTATCTCCAAAGTGATAAACGATCAAGATATGATCTTGATCTCTTGAGATCAACAACTGTGACTTAATCTCTCGTTGATGACTTAAATCACTGAAGTTACTCAACTTTATAAAAAGGAACTTCAATCATTAAATAAAAGCCACTTTAACAATAAAGTTGATATCTAGAGAGTGTCTCTCAGACAATTCCACATGCTAGGCACTACCAATGTAGAAGTACATGTTCGAGCTACCCCAAAAACTAACAGGACACTACCATGATTTAATCTTTGGGAATATAGTGTTTCATGATTAATGCAAGCATATTGAGATCAGATACCACTTCATCAGAGACTGGGTTAAGAAGGGGGCAGTGTTTCTTTAGTGCATTCCTATAGATTAGTGAGTGGCTAACATTTTAACTAGGCCCCTTGCAAGGGGGAAGTTCGTGATTTTCAAGGAGCATCTTGGTGTAATGGAGAACACTTTCGTTACTAAGAGGGAGTGTTAGTTTACCTATGTAGCTTGGACAATGCTCTAGCTACAACATTCTTTCCTTCCTCAAAACAAGCTGTACAACATTGCATACAATAGAGCTTCAACAACGACAAATCTCCCCTCTTCAACGTTCTGTGCAATAGAGTGAGGGTGCCCTAGTTCTTATGGAGAGAGAGATGAAGGGTGCATGCATGTACCGTATTCAATTTGTTTTTTGTTTTAATTAATTTAGCAGATAGTTCTATTTTTAAGTTTGCTTTCTTTAGTTTTGCACGCATAGTTAGAGGATGTAGATCTCTAACACCTTTGCATGCAGATTTTCTAGTTGAAGTTGAAGGCGTAGATATCCAGGAGGGCGCTCCTTGATTTATCACAATTATCCATGTAGGTCAGATGCTCTAGGGATAAGGTTTTACACTACTACTTAAGGATCTGTTGTGCACGTGTCTAAATTCAATGTATTCTTTTTCTTTCCTAATATATAAAGGAGAAGTAGGGTGCACCTCTTTGAGCATTAAGAGTTTGAGTTTGGAGCTGTGGCCTTTTTGTCATTTTTTTTAGAATAAATAGAAAAATTCAATGTTTAGAGTGTTCAAAAAACTTAGTTTACTATTTTATTTACAACATGTGTTTGTAGGTCAGAGTATTTCCTAGTAGAAAATTTGATAGGTGTTTTTTAGCGTTAACAATCTATAGGCTAAGGTTAGTTTTAGAGTACTAAATTGTGACTCACTATATTCTGATTTTTGACATTAGGGTTTTATTCATTTCATAAAGTGCATTAGGTTGGGATCACAAAAGGCTAAGGATCTTGTCTATGTGACCCTATGCCTTGTGTCTCATAGGGGCAAAGAATGTTCAAGTGGGCCTTATAAAGAGTGGGATGTGGATCTCGAATCAAAAGACTTGGAAATCTCTCTTGTTGCTCTTAGTATTGATGGTCATGAAACTTGAATCTCTTCTTCCATTCCACGATCCACAGTTGAGCATGCATTGTGTTCTATTTTTTGTTGATGAAGATGAAGATAAGATGGATATGTATTAGGCTTTAGCTCATACTATATTTTGGCACATATGACCTCATATATAAATACTAATTTTGGATATATAGCTTAATCTATAAGCACCACTCTTGGATTTTAAATTATGTAATCATCTATGGTGATAGGCCAGAGATGAATAACTCCACGTACTAAAAACTTTTATTGAAGAGAGTTACATATATATACATACATAAATGACCTTTGTTGGTCAGATGGCTGTTCCTATTCACCTATGACTCTTCATTTTCCAAGCTAAATTAAATATTTACAATAATTTACAATACCATAATCCCAAGGATTAGGTATTTAACATTCCCCCCTTAATTTGAAGGGGTGTTTGTAAGACGAAGCATCTTTATGAACTTTTCAAAATTTTCTCTTCCAAGTGCTTCGGTGAAGATGTTTGTAATTTTCTCACCTGTGGAACAATGTGTCAACTGAATGGTCTTGGCCTCTACATGATGTCGAATCAAATGGTACTTCGTGTTGATGTGATTTGTTTGATCGTGGAATCTAGGATTCTTTGCCAACTTGATTGCATAACTGTTGTCAATCAAGAGTGTGGTATCATTCACCTGTTTCCCTTGCAAATCCTCTAGTATCTTCCCAAGCCACACAATCTCCTTTGTTGCCTCCACAATAGCCACATACTCTACCTCTGTAGTGGAATCTGTTGGAACATACTACTTGTGTGATCTCCAAGAAATAACTGTTGATCCAAGACTCATGAGGTATCTTGAAGTAGATACTCCATTCTCCTTATTGCCATCAAAGTTTGAATTTGTTTGTCCAACTAGTTTGAAGTCATCCACCTTAGAGTATTTGAGCCCAAAGTCCTAGGTTCCCTTCAAGTACCTTAGAACTCTTTGTGCAACACACCAATGTCCTTCACAAGGTTTTTGCATGAGCCTAGAAAGGGTCCCACCTGCAAATGAAATATTTGGTTTGGTAGTAGTAAGGTAGATAAAACTACCCACATGTTGTCTATATTTAGTTGGAACCTCAAATTCATTCCCTTATTTTGATGTTAGCTTCAGATTTTGTTCCATTGGAGTGGAGAGAGGATTACAGTCAACCATGCCAAATTTGTTCAACAATTCTCCAGTATACTTCTTTTGGGAGATGAATACATACTTTGGATTCTGAGTTACTTTAATACCTAAGTAGTAGTGAAGATATCCCACGTCTGTCATCTCAAAACCCTTATTCAATTCTTTCTTTATGGATGCAATATATGCTTCATTGTCCCCTGTTATTAAAAGATCATCTACATACACCACAAGATATAGAACAATTTTGCCAACTTTCTTGACAAACAAATTTGCATCATCAAGATTAAAATGCTTGAAATTGATCTTCAAAAGATGCTCAATTAACTTTTCATGCCATGTGTGAGGTGCTTGCTTTAGGCCATATAGAGACTTGATGAGATT
>JASDQU010506199.1:0-13659 GCA_032191745.1 Picea mariana | reverse complement strand
CGGACAGTCATTCCTTAGGGTGGATTCATTCTCTCTAGGTTGCACTTTGTTTAGTGCCGAAGGAATGGCTCAGGGTGGGGAATGGTCCAGGCTCAACAATCAGGGACATGCATTCCTTAGGGAAGATTCATTCTCTCCAGGTTACACTTTGTTTAGTGTCGGAGGAATGGCCCAGGGTGAGGAATGGTCCAGGCTCATAAATCAGAACAATCATTCTTCCTTGTTTGAGAAGAATAAGTTAGATAGCCCATCGTTGATGTTCTATTCTGAGGGCAGATATTCTTTCAGATCTCACAAATGTGAGTGAAATATTGGCCCAGATGATTCAGTTTATTTTAACAATATTTTCTGTGCAGGTTGATATCAGATGATTTTTATGGTACTGTGGTTGATATGGTCCACTGTTTGTGACTATGTGTCACAGTTTGAGTAGTTGCGTACTACCTAGACACAATTTTGTTCTATCAATTGATATTGTACTAGTTGTCATGGAGATTATCCAGTTGGATAATAATGACGGTGCTCGTGATACTACCAGTTGAATGGTCTGTTTGTGCTCAAGACCATCATCAGTTTTACCTCCCTAGCTAGGAGAGAGTGTTGATATTATGGTAGCTTCGAGAGGTATGAACCTCTATTGTGACCTTTGACGAGATTAGAACGTTCCAGACGAAAGCAAAGAAATGAAAGTAACCCTAGATGAGATGTCGGCTGAAGAGAGATAATTAATATGAATTAATTAGTACCTAGAGAGAGAAGTCGACCCAGGCAAGTCTATCAGGAATACTATAAATACAGGGCGCCAATCTCTCATTTGACACACTTCTTAGAATTGCAAAAAGCCAGTTCTGCGCACTACAGTCTAGCAGTCTTGTGCGCAAGTCCTGGGGAAGGTGTTGCGCCAGTTTTGGGTGGGACTCTCTGATCAACTTTGGTTACTTCTTGCTTGGTGCATTAGCCTTGCTTGGCTATTGAATTTCTACCATGATTCTTCTCTCTGTCAAGGTCAAGGTGCTCGGAGGGTGGCTTCGGCCTATGGTTGGGTGACAATAGTGATATTGTCAATGGTAAAACGAGCACGTTCATTCATATTCTAACAGTTTTACCATAGACAATATCACTATTGTCACCCAACCATAGGCATGCAGCCACCCCCAAACACCATAACCTTTTCTAGATAGAATGATTCTGGAAGCAACATTAGAACCAACAAATAACCAAGAAAGCTCATCTTTCTCCAAAGATAACTCACCAAACAGAAAGTCTCAAAGCTACAGAACAAGAACAATACTCAGCTGCAGCAGTTGCACTTACCAAGAATACCACCAAGAACCATCACCAAGAACACCACCAAGAGATACTAGAGGATAGGGCACACATCTTAGGCTATATGGCACTAGAGAGAGAGACCAAGAACCATCCCAAAAGATCGACCTTCCATCCTTGCAGTTGCAACTCCAAATTTGTGCCAAAATTGGCTGAGAGAGTATGTGAAGTGTCTACAAATGAGCTAGATCATCTCTTATTTATTATGGTTCTTGTCACTTGTCTGCGCTGACTTGTCCTTTTAGAATCTAATACTTTAATATTAATTCTTTTACTGAGCCGACTTGTCTTGTAATGTTTCTACACATTTATTTCGGGTTTCTCTTGCTTCCGAAATATTCTATTCTAGCCAAAGGTTACACATGGAGGTTAATACCTCCCGCAACTACCATAATATCAACATTGACAYCTCGACCTCTTATGGGAATACCTCCCGAAGCTACAAAATCAACAATGTATACATTTTCATAATAACATATGTAGGGATACAAGTGTATACTATCGATATTGTATGCATATAAAACTCTAAAATGATATGTAGAAGATCTCACAACAATGGTTTTAACATGCGATTGCAAATGCCCTACAATTTCTAACATTATATCAGAGCCTTGGAACAAAAATTGGGTTCATAAATTGATGTAATTAACATGATAACTATTACTTAGATTATTGCACAACTTCCTCTATTCAAAGAAAAAATTTCAAGCTTTCCAAAATGGTGTCATAATAGAGTTTGCGAGCAATATTGAGGGAGATTTGGTGTCTGATAGTTGACCTTTTGTTCGTTTTGTTAATGGAAAACAATAATTTGTCTTGTGGCAAGAATATCTCACCATTTGAAAGAAATTTTGTAAATCTTTCTAGAAAGGGGCCACATTAAAGGTTTTCAGCACCATTGAGTGAGATGTGATCTCTGAAAGTTACCTTATGGAATTGCCCATTTTGTTGAGATAAAACAATGATCTATATTGCGAAAATTATATCTCTATTCAAGTGTCCAATTGAATTCACTCTAATGGCATTTGAAAGAAAATTTCAAGAGCTTTCTAGAAAGGGGCCACAATAAATATTTTGAGTAGTAGTGAAGGGGATAAAATTAGAGTTGACTTTATCGGATTGACCTACTATTACATATACATTTGACCTCTTATTGCATCCAAAGAAGTGAGATTCAATCTACAACCCAATATTGAAGAGATTGTAATGTATGTCCCATGTTCGTAATCAACATATGTTGGACCAATATAATATGTTATGCAGAACTAAAATTATGGTAATTATAAATATAATGTGAGCGAAGTGATAATCACATACACACACACATATGCAATCATATTTACCGTTATAAGAAGAGGAACATGAGGCAATTATGTGTGGCACCATTTATCGTTGCATTTTTATCAACCCACATTATTAACGGTGCATTGCATGATTGTGAATGATTATTATTTCGCTCACATTATATTTATAATTACCATATTTTTAGTTTTGTATAACATATTATATTGGCCCAACATATGCTAATGTTAGAATTACAAACATGGGATGGACACACACACACACATATGAAATCATATCGACTATTATAAGAAGAGGAACATGAGGCAATTTTGATTGACATCATTTTTTCTTCGTTTTTCATCAACCCACACACACACACACACACACACACACACACACATATATATATAGTGTAGATCCATCTTAACTCAATCTCGATGGGTTAGCTCGAGTGGTTGAATGCCATGAATTACAAGAAGGAGGTCACAGGGTTAAGTCCCCTGGTTGGTTGTCTCTGTAGATATTATTGGGCCTCACTTGATGTCCTCGTCAGGGTAGGTTGCCAAAAATGCAATTGACCGGTTTACCTTTCGTACCATCCTCGAAATGAGAGGAAGTACATGGAAGGTTTCTTGGGATGTGTATTCCATCGAAAAATAAGATCCATTTTAACTCCGAATCTTTTAAGCACCGAGAGATTTGCACCTCAATTGTTTTTTGGATCCCTCACATTGTTTAATAGATCTGAAGTTAAGATGGATCTATGATTGTATACCTCATTAAGGTCAAAACATAACGCACCCCCTTTGAAAATTTTTGTTCTTGAAACTTTGTAGTCAAAGCCTTAATATACGATGAAACCAAGTAATATGATTTCCTCAAATTGTAGTTCTCTTGATTCCATTATTGATTATCCATCCATCCATTAGGGGAATTTTGAGGTCTAAAATAAGTCTCTCAAGAAAATTTCCTTAAAAAATGCATATTTTCAATCAATAGGATTTCACACGATGATGTCAAACTCATGGGTGAATGGTGTTGGAGGAAAAGAAAGGAAACTATTTGTTTTTACATATTGTCACTTTATCTCTCGATAGATTTATTAAAAGTATCAAGTTTGGTTACTCGTAAAATTCCGCATCCAACAAGCACTCATAATTTTTATCAGAAATATCAAGTTTAGGTATTCGTTGGATGCAGAATTTTGATTCCGCATCCAAAGAGTACTTAGACTTTACTTTTAATAAAACTATTGTGAGATAAATTGAAAATACGTGAAAAAACAATTTTCATTCTTTCCCTCAAACACCATTCACCCATGCGGTTGACATTATAATGTAAAATCCTATTGGTTGAAAATATGCATTTTTTAATGGAAATTTTCTTAAGAGGACCATTCAGACCTCAAATTTCCCTAAATGGATGGATGAACAATCAACAATGGCAACAAGAGAGTAAAATTCCGAGAAATCCAATTACTTGGTTGCATCATATATATAGCCTTTTAAGTACAAACTTTTCAAGGGGGGGTTGCTATGTTTTGACCTTGGTTGCATCATATATATAGCCTTTAAGTACAAACTTTTCAAGGGGGTGTTGCTATGTTTTGACCTTGATGGGGTATATAAGGGGTCCAATATATCTGTAAATAGTAGGTTGGGATTGTAGTGGGCCTACACATACAATGAGTGAGAAATACTATATATAAGAGATGGATAAGGTCATTATTATACACATTGGCTTATGCTTATTGTACTTGCATGTATTTGGGAGCTCTTCTCTTGATCTATAATGAGTTATTGTGTAACACATCATAATTTTATGCTCGGGAGTTGTGCTCCATGCCTATATTTGGTGTACATGATGTTTATGCAATTTGATCATGTTATTTTATGTATTGGGTTCATTACAATGGGCACAAGTTGACCATACATGGTGTATCAATGTAATACACCAAGACCACAAGGACACACATTAATGGGTTATGAAAAAAGTTAATATTAGCCAACATATATTGAACACCCTCCCTTAAGATTGACTTGGGGACACGAAAGAAGAAAGTTGACATCAATGACAACCTTGAGACCACATGTAGTGACTAAGGTGTTGATACATATTTGGCCAAGTAAATATTGTAGTCTAATAACCCTCCTTAATGTTTTATGGGGTGGGGAATACAATGATGACCATTGCCAACAACTTTCTGATAATGGAAATATGCAGACAAGATCTCAATGGAGAGTCAATATGTTATGACCCTAATGGGATATATAAGGCATCAAATGTATATATAATAGTACGTTAGCGTGAGAGTGGTCCTACATTGCCTCCTACATGGGCAATGATTGAGAATTAGGATATATAAGAGATGATTAGAGTCATTATTATATAGATTGGATTATGATTATTGTACTTGGATGCATTTGGAGTTCTAATATCAAATGAATTATTGTGTAATTAATCATAATAATTCTTTTGAGAGTTGTGATCCACATCAATATTGGCATGATACATTTCTAACAAACCAATGATTGCGTGTTTATGTTGTAAACCAAGCATGCCAAAAGTTTGTTGGAGAAGTATTGTGTGGTAGGTTGTAGAGGAACCTCTACACCTATGAAGGTTGGGATAGAATTATCAACCAAACCTGACTCAAACCTTTTTATGAGTTAGTATACATGTGGTTTGTGGGCAACTTGATATATTGTACAACTACAAGCCCGGATTCGAGTTTCATTGTCAACTATATCTCCAAGTTTATGATGGCTCCTAAGGCTCATCATTGGACAACAACCAAGAGACTTATGTGATATGTTCATGGTAGCTTGGAGTATGACATCTTGTATGGTAGAGAGGAGGATTTTTGGTTGTCAAGGTGCACAAATTTAGGTTTGACAAGTTCAATGGATGATAGGAAGTCAATTATAGGTTATGCTTTCACTCTTAGTATAGATGTTGTTTCTTGGTTGAGTAAAACACAACATGCAATAACACTTTCAGCTTCTAAAACAAAGTATATGGAGACAAAGATTATAGTGCGCGAGGTGATATGTTTGCGAAGGATACTTGTTGATTTGCAAGCAAAACAAGTTGATGGAGTTACACTTCATTGTGATAATCAAAGTGTGTTGTATTACGAAAATTGAGCACATAAAGAAACTAGGATAACTTGAAAGAGTTCTTTGTATTGTATTTTTTTAATGAGAAAGTGAAGCTTTTTGATATAGGATTACAAGATCCACTTTATGAATGTGGGATAGATCGAGAAACACAATAAAGTGAAATAAGACATAAAAATGTAAGATAATCTAAAGTCAAGTTGAATTTATTAATGCCCAAGTCTAAGATGTAATTGACCATTATAAGCTAATATTTACTTTAACACCCTCCCTTAATGGTCAATCTACTAACTAGACCAAGCTTATCCCAGAATTTTACATATTTTTCTTGACCCAAAGACTTGGCGAGAATGTCTGTAGTTTGGTCTTCTATGGGAGATTACCATAGCTTGATAGATCCATCCTCTACAAGATGTCTGAAGTAGCAATGTACCTCAACATGTTTTGTTCGCTCGTGGAAGATTGGATTTTTGGCAAGTTTGATCACCCCTTGATTGTCACATAACAAGGGTGTTGGCTATGTTTGTTGCATCTGCAATCTGAAAGATGAAAGCATCCTCCCAAGCAAAATTGCCTCATAGACTCATTTCATTGCTCCTCAATATTATGCTTCTGTCAATGAAAGGGATTCTGCATGTTGCTTCTTGTTAGTCCATGTGATTGCACCCATGCTAAGGATGAAAACACATCCAAAAGTGGATTTTCTATCATTGAAAGAACCCTCCCAATTTGAATTTGTATACCCACACAATTGAGGGTCTTTGCTTCTGTTGTACATAATGCCAAAGTCAAGTGTCCCTTTCACATATCTCAACAATCGCTTCGTCGTAGTCCAATTTTCTACCTTGGGTGTGTTTATGAATCTGGAAATGTTCTCAAATTAGGTCTAGTGGCTGTAAGATATATCAAGCTACCCATTAGCTGCATGTATATTGACTCATTAACTTCCTTAGAGTCAATTTTGGTTGAAAGTTTTGTTGAATTTTCACTATGTGCTAGGCTCAAGCATGAGGTTTATTTCATTTTAGCATGTACTTGAACCATAAACAAATGCATAAACACCATACACAAGTGCTGCAATAACCAAGATCACAAGAAGAATAACCATGCACAAGAACACAAGAAGTATCCTGGGAAAAACCTTCTCAAACAAGGGAAAAACCCATCAATCCTTTGCTATATTATCAAGAGAAGATCCCCCAAACCATAAACCCTAGATGCACACAAGAGGGTGCTCTACAACCTTGAAACTAGTGCTCAAGAGAGGTGCGCACTTCAACCGTACAAGTAGGTATGAAATTTCCAAATGACAAGTTAGAGTGTGTGTAATCCTCAATGGGGATTCAACTCTATTTATACAAGACTAGACACAACAATGGGTGTGTCTCTTGGCACGATAGGGCTGACCTCAATAACTCAGTAATATAATTAATCATTACATAAACATTAATTATCTTTCACATATGGTGGGGCCGACTTGTACCCTTTACATCACAATTAGGGTTAAAAGTAAATATTACACAGACAATATAACAAGGGATCCACACATCCACTAGTACTCAGCCACTAGGGACATGTCTACCTGTGCTCAACCACAAGGACGCCATACTCAACAGATCTCTATCTCAACCGAGTCCACATGAGAATCATCTGGAGTACCATCTCAAGCCGACTCAACTGAGTCCACATGAGTACAAGGCAAGAGTCCATCTCAATTTGACTCAACTCAGTCCAAAGGAGTACAAAGCAAGAGACCACACATCATCACAACTCAGTCTAGAGTCTGACGCACACCCATCACATGGGCAGACCCAACTCTTGAACTCTCTCTCACAGATCTCTCAACTCATTCCAGAGGAGAACAATTTGGACGATGTCTCATGAAGCTGCAATAAAAAACACTCCCACTCAACTAGGGAGGCATTCTCCACCAGGCCAAGTCTCTCACGAAAGTACTTGAAATTCATCCTGAAAGCGGTTTGGTGAAGACATCTTCAACTTGCTCATGTGTAGAAAGGTACTGCACATGTATTTCTTTCCTCTACACCATATCTATGATATAATGGTATTTGATCTCAAGGTGTTTTGATTTATCGTGAAACACATGATTCTCTGAGAGCTTCACGCAACTCTGGTTATCGCAATGGATAATAGTGGAATCCATCTCATGTCCAAATAAGTCTGCAAGGAGTTTGCGAAGCCACACAACTTTGCGAACTGCCACACATAATGCTATGTACTCTGCTTCTGCGTTACTCAAGGCCATAGAGCCCTGTTTCCTACTTCTCTAGGAAAGCATGGCAGATCCCAAAGTAAAAGAACAATCGGATGTGCTCTTCCGATCCATTGTGCTCCCTGCCCAATGTGCATCGACATATCCCTGCAATCTCATGTTTACACCAGGGGCATATCTCATGCCATATCCAACTGTGCCTCGTAGATATCTCAACACATGCTTTGCTGCTATCCAGTGAGTCTGTCTCGACTGACTCATAAACTCACTGAGTACATTCATTGCATAACATATATCAGGTCTGGTGTTAACCAGATACATCAATGATCCAATCAATTGTCGGTAAAGATGTGGATCAATATCGCCCGAATCAGTAGAAGCCTCGTTCATTTTCTTCAGATCCATCACCATCAGTGTAGGCATGGATTTGCAGTCTATCATACCGAATTTCTTCAATAACTCAACTGTATATTTCCCTTGACTCAGGAAAATCTCATCAGTCCTTTGCCATACTTCTAGTCCCAAGAAGTAGTGCATCATACCCAGATCCTTCATCTCGAATTCAAAAGTCAATGCACGCTTGCATTCAACAACAGGACTTTCTGAACCGGTGAGGAATAAATCAACGTACAGGGCCAAAATCAGGCACTCGTCACCAACAATATGATAGTATAGGTTTGGATCAAAAACACCCCTGCTGAAGTCAAAACTCATCAGAAATCCATCCATCTTCTCATACTAAGCACGAGGTGCCTGCTTTAGTCCATACATGGCTTTCTTCAACCTGCACACATGAGACTTCTGCTCATGTACCACGAATCCATTTGGTTGCTCGATGTAAACTTCTTCCTCAATCTCTCCATTGAGAAAGGATGTATTTACATACATCTGATGTAGTCTCCAACCCATAGATGCAACTACTGCAATGATCGTATGAATGGAAGTATATCGGGATACAGGAGCAAATGTCTCCTCATAATCAATTCCCTCTACCTGAGAGAATCCTCTGGCCACAAATCTCACTTTGTTCTTCTCGACACTTCCATCAGCTCCATGCTTGATCTTATAGATCCACTTGGAAGTCACCACAGACTTCCCTTCTGGTCTTGGAAAAATATCCCACACATCATTCTTCATGATGGACTGATATTCTTCTGTCATGGCATCTTGCCATACCTGTTGACATGTTGCTTCTCCATGACAAGAAGGCTCATTATCAATGAAGTGGCTCATGGTTGAAACATAGCTCGAAAATCTTTGTGGTTTCTTTCTCTCTCAGAATGTGCCTCGAGGATCTTCATGTCCCTCTGCCTCCTGCAGAGTCTGTCGAGCCCATGCAAGCCTTTTATGGCCTACTGCAATGTCTCTGGGAACATCTACTGGAGCTACTGGATCAACTGGATCAATGGTTGTCTCCCTCTGAAATGATGAAGGGGGAGAAGGTACTGTCTCGCTGTCAATCTCCATCTGAGATTCTCTGGATCTTCGAAAGGCTATCTCTTCCTCAAAGATGACATCTCTGCTGACCTCGAACTGTCTTTGATAGGGATGTAGATCCTGTATGCCTTCAAAGATTCAATGTACCCCACAAATGTACCCTTTCTTCCTGAAGGGTCTAGCTTGGTCCTTTTTTCCTTGGGTATATGAAAGTATACTGGACACCCAAATATCTTGAAGTGTCCAACCTCAGGCTTCACTCCGGTGAAGGCCTCTTCGGGTGTCATGTTCTTCAAAATATGGTGAGGACTTCTGTTCTGAACATACATTGATGTCATGGATGCTTCTGCCCACAGAATCATAGGTAGATTATGATCATGTATCATTGCTTTGGTTGCCTCAATGATGGTTCCGTTCTTCCTCTCTGCAACCCCATTTTTCTGAGGGTTATAAGGAACTATGTACTCCCTCTTGATCCCTGCCTCAATACATAAATCACTGAAATCACTGGAGGTGTACTCTCCTCCATTATCTGATCTCAACACCTTGATCCTCCTCCCGGTCAGGTTCTCAACCTGAGCTTTAAACTCTTGAAATCTCGCAAGGACTCCATCCTTGGTCTTCAAGAAATAAATCCACGTCTTTCGAGAGTGATCATCGATGAAGAGCACATTGTACACATATCTGTTAAAGGAAGAAACAATCATGGGTCCACACACATCTGAATGTATCAAGTCCAAGATCCCCTTGGATCTCTTGTCATTGCTCAAGAAGGACCCCTTGACATTCTTGCCAAGAGCACAACCTCTGCAAACACCATCATGATGAACATGTATCTATAGAAGGCCTGTTACCATCTTCCCTAGAGAGGGAAGGGCTCTATAATGGATATGAGCAAGTATCCTATGCCATAGCTCGCTCAAGCTGATATATCATGTAACAGGGCCTGGACTGGTCAGATAGTCAATCTGTATAAGCTGTTTTCTCAAACACCAATTACTTGGGTATAATTAATATGTGAGTTCTTCAAAAGAAGAATGCTTCATCTTTTGTGTATTCATTTCTCTGAGGTGGTTCTGAATCAACATCAACAGTGGATGCAAATTCTCTTCCTTTCTTCCAGGTAGGACAATTTCTCGCAATGTGTCCATACTTGTCACATCTGAAACACTAAATCTTTGAATTGTCTTTTCTGTGTTCATGGCTTGAAGCTGATGAAGTCTTCTTGTCTTTGAATGCTTTGTTGAAACTTCTTCTATTTATTCTGTTTCCTTTCTTTGTATGAAAGGCAAGAGCATGATTGTCATCATGAGGGGAGTCTTGCACTCCTCTGACTATAAGTCTGGTTTCTTCCTGGGTGCAATATGTCCATAGACGATCAAATCCCAATAGATCTTCTCTACCACTGATACTTTGAAGAAATGGTTCCCAATGTCTTGGAAGAGCATTGAGAGTAGTCAAGACAAGCTCTTTGTCTGATATGGTTTCTCCAATGTCACCCAACTGATCTCTGATCTTTGAAATATTCATGAAGAAGGTAGCAACAATGTCTGTTTTTGTCATCTTGATATGTTGAAGTTGGTTCTTCAATGTGAGAGCCCTGAGGGTGTTGTTTCTCTCAAATATATTCTTCAATGCATCATACATCTCATAATTTGTATTTAGGTTAGCAATACGAGGTAGTAGATGGTCTCTCACTGAATAGATGATTATCTTCCTTGCTTTGACGCCACCTTCCTTCCACTCTCCCTTCTCTTCATCGGTAGATGTTTCTGGTAGAGTCTTTTGTATTAGACTCAATAGGTCATCCTCTTCAAGGGTAATCTGTAGTCTTGATTTCTTGGAACTGAAATTGCGTGAACCATCAAGCCTATCTTCCACCAAAGTTTTATTCCTCATGGTTTGCAAATTCTTCCACAAACCCTAACGACTAGGCTAGGAAACCTAACGGCTAGGCTAGGCTAGCAACCTTAGGTTTCATTAGACTTATGACTACCAACAATAAGCCTTGAAAGTCAGAATAACACTGGTAAGCTTGAAAACTCCTTCAATGAGCCGCAGAGACCCTAAAACCAAAATTTCTATAGAAAATTGCGGAACCCTAAAAACCCTAGGGCCAAAAATCAAAATTTCTTGGAATTTCACTTTGAGAGTCTCTGGAGGTGCGCTGAAGGAGGTTGTACACTACTATACCAAAATTAGCCCCAATGTTTCAGTGTAGTGTGCTGAAACAACTAAAAAACAAAGGGCCGCACTTTTTCTTCAAAAACCCTAGAGGGCCGTACGGTTTGTAGAAAAGGGGACGACTGGCTTGAACACTTGTGCAATGGTTCTTTCAAGAACTCTGCTTTGATAGCATGTTGAATTTTCACTATGTGCTAGGATCAAGCAAGACGTTTATTTCATTTTAGCATATACTTGAACCATAAACAAATGCAACAACACCATACACAAGTGCTACAATAACCAAGATCACAAGAATAATAACCATGCACAAGAACACAAGAAGTATCTTGGGAAAAACCCAACAATCCTTTGCTATATTCTCAAGAGAAGATCCCCCAAACCATAAACCCTAGATGCACACAAGAGGGTGCTTTACAACCTTGAAACTAGCGCCCAAGAGAGGTGCACACTTCATCCGTACAAGTAGGTATGAAATTTCCAAAATACAAGTGAGAGTGTGTGTAATCCTCAGTGGGGATTCACCTCTATTTATACAATAATATACACAACAATAGGTGTGTCTCTTGGCACAATAGGGCCGACCTCAATAACTCAGTAATATAATTAATCATTACATACAAATTAATTATCTTTCACATATGGTGGGACCAACTTGTACCCTTTACATCACAATTAGGGTTACAAGTAAATCTTACACTTAGACAATATAGCAAGGGATCCACACGTCCACTAGTGCTCAGCCACTAGGGACACGTCCACCTGTGCTCAGCCACAGGGACATCATACTCAACATATCTCTATCTCAACTAAGTCCATAAGAGAATCATCTGGAGTACCATCTCAAGCCGACTCAACTGAGTCCACATGAGTACAAGGCAAGAGACCATCTCAAGCTGACTCAACTCAATCCATAGGAGTACAAATCAAGAGACCACACATCATCACAACTCAGTCCAGAGTTTGACACACACCCATCACATGGGCACACCGAACACTTGGGCTCTCTCTCACAGATGTCTCATCTCAGTCTAGAGGAGAAAGATATGGAGGATGTCTCATGAAGCTGCAATCAACAACAAGTTTGAACCCTTTCTCTATAGGTGTAGACGAGATTTTTCGGTCTGTCATTCTGAACGTGTCAAGAAAACTCCTGACATATTTTGTTTGCGAGACAAAACTGCTGCTACATGTTTGTCAAAATTCTACACCTAGACAATAGTGTAGGAGGCCTAAATCAATCATGTCAAAAGTTTTTCTCAAATTGGATTTGCTCCGTTTTATAACACTCTCCTCACTACCTCTAATAATGATATCATCTACATATATGACTAGAAGGATTATATCATTACCAACTCTTTTGACATACATATTGGAATCTAAAGGACTCTCCTGGAATCCCTGTTCATCCAAGTATCTGTCAATCTTGATGTACAATGCCCTGGGTGCTTGCTTCAGACCATATAGAGCATTCTTCAATCTGCAAACCAGATGCTCCTTCCTTGAAACCTGAAAACCCCGTGGTTGATACATGTAGACCTCTTCTTGCAAATCACCATTGAGGAAGGCACTATTCACGTCCATCTAATGGACCTTCCAGCCAAACTGTGCTGCCATGGCTAGAACAAGTCGGATGGTGCTCATCTTTGTTGTAGGAGCAAAGGTCTCCTCATAGTCAACACCTTCTCGTTGAGAGAACCCTTTTGTAACCAACCTTGCTTTGCACTTGACCTTGTACACCCATTTGCAGCCAATGGGTTTCTTCCCTTGTGGAAGGGCTGTGAGGTCCCAAGTCCGATTTTTCATCACTCTCATGTTCGGTTGCCATGGCATTTTCCCATTCAGGTATCCCTTTCGCCTCCTCAAACAACTGTGGTTCATATATTTTCTGAACATTGGCCATCAATCCAAAGTTGACCATGTTTGGTTTCTGTTTTCTCTTTCCTCTTGATGATTGACCCTCAATCATTTCACTTATCCAAACATCTCGAATGGTGTTGTGCCACCACTTGGGTCTCTTCTTGGGATTCTCATAATCTTCACATGTATATGTGTCATTTGGCTGTTCTATGTCGT
>JASDQU010506198.1:59936-76951 GCA_032191745.1 Picea mariana | reverse complement strand
AATAATATAATTATTGATTATTAAATATCATATATAATAAGTAAATGATAATAATAAATAGTTATTGATTATTCAAGGGACGCATCCTTTCATGGATGGTCACCATATGTTCCCTATATATGGAACACTCATCATTGTAATAATATATCGATCATTTCTCATATGAAGAAAAACCAACATGGTATCAGAGAAGGATTGGGCTGACTCCCTCACGGGAGGGCCAGAGTAAATATGAATAAAAACCAATAGGTTGTTTCTTAGTGGGAGAAGAAACATAATTAGCGATTAGAGTCTTGGAAGGATTATATGGCATCAATATTGTACACTCCCTTGAAAGGATCCATAAAAAATTCCTTGTGGACTTTCGTTATGATGTGCAGTCATATGGTGCAATTGAATGCAATAAATGAGAGGATCCAATGACTGATTACAATGATCTCTCCAAGTATCGAGGTTATAATATTGCAATGCACGATCAATTTAGGGAATTGGAAAGACATATTGCCTGACAAGATTTTTGGATGTTGCCAACACGTAACCCACTGCGGGTTAGCTCCTCCATGGATATATTTGAATTGTGAAATTTCCATAGTGCATCACATTTACCTGTACGGGGAATTCAGACCTCGAAATATGAGACTCCACCAGATTTCTCCTTTTCCAGATGTGAATGTGTCCATCTATTTGTGTTGGAAGTTCCCATAGATTTTTTGTATGTGCTGGGATCATGGGAGATCTCAAAGGATTTGGTATGGCTTCGCTTGCGCAATTTCCGGTTCAGGCCCACAAGTTCTCCGTCTTACATTTGTCTACGAAAGTTAAGAGTTTTGGAACTTCAGGGTCATAGGGACTATATCGAAGAGTTTTTCAAAAGATTTGATCTGACTTATATGGATCGGTTCTCCACTAAGCCACATTCGTGCTTAAGTGAGTTGAATATCATTCACGTATTTAGATGGCGAAGTTCCAACTACCTCGAGTGATCGCTTGACTCTTGATGGTGGACATTTGACGAAATTCTCAAAAAAAAATTATAACTCATCTTTCGTCCAACAAGAAGGTGTCATGCAACATCTATTTAGTTTCATAAGATGGAATGGATTGGAAAACTTGAGTAAGATGGTGTTAACAACTCTAACATCTCTACACTCACTCCCATGTCGGAAATTGTTTCATTATCAAGGAGAATGGCCACATTAGTGTGTTCCAGGAGAGAGTGGAGGAGCCAGTTCCACAGAGAGCATTCCTAGAGGAGGGCAGTTGCTGACATAGTAGAGAAGCTACTCTCAGTCTTAGTGCTTAGCAGTTACAAAGTCCCAAAGGGAGTAGTTGCAGGATCACAGAGGGAGTAGTTGCATAGAGAGTGGAGGACCTACTCTTAAAGAAAAGAGCTAGATACTGATTTGTAGTAAGCACCCTAATCCAACTTGTAATTTGAGAAGACTAAGTTGTAGCAAAGCAAGTGTATTAGTGTGGTACAGTTGAATATGTCTCAGGAGATGAAGAAACACTACAGAGATATACAGTTCTGACTAGGCAGAGAGTGCAGTTGACAGAAAGCACACCAGAGGGTGTTGCCTCAACTTGAGATCAGTCAGGATTCATGGAAGTAGACTTCTATAACACTCAATATTGTAGAGGTAGAATATATCGTAGCCAATTATGCAAGTCATGGAAGCAGTGAGACTTCAGAGGCTTCGCGTGGGATTTCATCCGAGACATGGTGCAGATGAAGCAGCCAAGCTTTAGCACCCAAATGAGCAAGATGGTGTAGACTTCATCCTGATGTGCCTCAGATGGTAAGATGAATGAACCAAGACATTGGCTTCACAAGGAAACCTCGATATGTTTTGTGAGACATTGAGTCCATGAGGGAACCTTGATATGTATTAGACATTGGTTTCATGAGGAAACCTTTATATGTCAAATAAGGTCCAAGATGACATTCCTTTTCAGAGGGAGACAATTGAGCAAATTGATCCCATTGATCATGTAGCTCCAGTTAATGTTTCCAGAGATATTGTAGTAGGTCGGAAGATACTTGCAT
This sequence comes from Picea mariana, assembly GCA_032191745.1. Classification (NCBI taxonomy): domain Eukaryota; kingdom Viridiplantae; phylum Streptophyta; class Pinopsida; order Pinales; family Pinaceae; genus Picea; species Picea mariana. Next base: position 74,904 of record JASDQU010506198.1, on the reverse strand, counting down.
GGGCTCGTCAGACTCTGTAAGAGGAAAAAAGACATGCAACTCCTCATGGTACCTTCCGAAAGAGAAAGAGACCTCAGGTATATTAGTGCTATGCTGCAACTATGAGCCACATCATTGATTCTGAGCGTTCTTTTTATGAGGAGGCATCTAGTCAACCAGTATGGAGAGATGCCATGACAGAGGAGTATCAATCCATCATGAATAATGATGTGTGGGATATTGTTCCGAGACCCGAGGGGAAGTTTGCAGTGACTTCCAAATGGATCTACAGGATCAAACACATAGTTGACAGGAGCATCGAGAGGCACAAAATGATATTTTAGAGGATTCTCTCGGGAGGAGGGAATAGATTATGATGAGACATTTGCTCCTGTTTCTCGATACACTTCTATCTAGATGATTACTTCCCCTGCAACATCCATGGGTTGGAGAGTACATCAAATGGATGTAAAGACAACCTTTCTCAATGGAGATATTGAGGTAGAAGTATACATCGAGCATCCATATGGTTTTGTGATACATGAGACAGAGTCTCATGTGTGCAGGCTGAAGAAGGCCTTGTATGGACTCAAGCAACCACCTTGAGCTTGGTATGCGAGGATTGATGGACACCTGATGATTTTTGGGCTTCAACAAAAGTGTTATCGATCCCAACATGTACTACAATACTGTTAATGGTGAGTCCCTGATTTTGGTCCTCTACGTTGATGATTTATCCCTCACCGATACAAAGAGCCTTATTTTTGAATGCACGTATGCATTGGGCTCTAAGTTTAAGATGAAGGACCTTGGTATGATGCACTACTTCTTGGGACTAGAGGAGTGGCAGAGAAATGATGCGATCTTCCCGAGTTAGGGGAAGTACACAGTTGAGACATTGAAGAAGTTTGGGATGTTGAACTTGAAGCCCATGGCTACACCAATGGTGACAAATCAGAAGAAACTAAGTGTGTCTTCTTCCGATTCCGACGAAATTGATCTGACCCTGTAAAAACAACTGATTGGATCATTGATGTATCTGATTAACACCAGACCAGATATTTTCTATGCAATGAGTGCACTTAGCCAGTTTATGAGTCAGCCGAGATAGACACAATGGATTGTTTGCGAGGCATGTGTTGAGATACCTGCGAGGCACAATTGGACATGGTCTGAGATATACTTCCAGTATTGATATGATATGACATGAATATATTGACTCTAGCAGGGAGCACATTGGACAGAAAGAGCACCTTCGGGTGTTGCTTCACTTTGGTATCTTCCATGATTTCCTGGTGTAGTAGGAAACCGACTTCTGTGGCTTTGAGCACAACAGAAGAAGAGTACATTGCATTAAGTATGTCAGTCCATGAAGTAGTGTGGCTTCGCGAGCTCCTTGCAGATTTATTCAAACATGTGATGGATTCCACCATTAGTCATTATGGTAACCAAACTTGTGTGAATATCTCAGATAATCTAGTGTTTCATGACAAATCGAACCACATTGAGATCAAGTACCATTACATATGAGACATGGTGCAGAGGAAGGAAGTATTGGTATTGTACCTTCCTACACATGAGCAGGTTGCTAATATTCTTACCAAACCAAGACGAAGTTCAAGTACTTCCATGACAAAATTGGCGTGAAAAAGAATGTCTCCCTCACTGAGAGGGAGTGTTGATGTTTGCAGCTTCCTCAGACATTCTCCAGATCGTACTCCTCTGTGACTGAGTTCATTTGATCTGTGATGACACTTATCTGAGAAGGGACAAGTGGGACACTTATCCGAGAAGGGATAAGTGTGTTTGGGCTTATAGCCCAACGTCCCATGTGGAGAGCACACGAGGACATGTCAAGGGAGTTGACCCTTGACATCACACACTATGGGAGTTGACCCTAGTGTTTCTAGAGGGTGTAACCTTTAGAAATCCACATGGGAGTGCCATGTGTGACAAACTTTCTCCTTTTTCTACATTTAAATACACAACAATTGTTGTATCGACGATACTCATCTAGCTCTGCCAAGATGTGTAAGACATAGACGAATCCAGTTCTGCCATATGTTCATAGCAAAAGCCTATGGGAAAACTACAAAAATTCCCCCCTCTCTCTGAACTATATTTGATTACATTGTTACTAAACCCCCAACATAAAGATAACACATGAAACACAGTGCAATGAACCAATCTAAAAAAAAACATTGCTTCACAACACATGAAGAATAATGCATTGCTTCCTAGCCTTACACCCACACCATCTCCATAGCATCAATCAAATGGAAAACAAGATGAAAAATACAAGCCGACAACAAAAAGACATAGAATAACAATCACGACCTAATTTTCCCTGACATATAGCATATAATTTAGATGATTTCTTACACTTTGATGCACATTTCCACAACCCCAAAATTAGAACTCTTGGAACTCATCACTTTCGACACTTGCAAATGCACAACAACTCTGACTCTATGAACAATAACATATGACATAGTAGATAAACATATCAAGCAACCAAAAAAAAAGTAAACAATAAAACCTCAAAACAATACACCCTCTCTCCCTACTCACCTTCGACTGGCTTTGAATTACACAGATTCTGTAACAACCTCCTGCCCACTTACTTGCCCTTGCAAAAACCAGAAACAAAACAAAAGAAACTGCACGATGCACAAAGCAACTTCTATCAAACAACAAAAGAACAATAAGACATAACACCTTCCCTCCCTGTTCACCTTTCACTGTTTTCGGTCTACACGGTCTCTGTAGCAGCCCCCACCTAACTTGATTTTGATCTAGATTATTTTGAGAACGAAATGAAGGCAGAGATATAACAAGAAAATACACAGAGATATTGCAAGAAACACAGAGATACCATAACACACAATTTCTATTAATGAGAGAAATGTACAAAAGCTATAAAAATACAGAGTGAATGAACTCACTAGAATGGTGGAAACTTATCTCTAAGAAGAGATGTGATGGCTACGCTCATTCACAAGAAGATGATTAAAATGAAGATCCAAAGGATCTTTTAACATAAAGCATAAATGAGAAAACCCTGAACATCCAAAACCCTAACCCCGGGAGATGAAACGCCAAAAGGTTTGCGGGCCTCGATGAGGGTAGTTGATACGTCAACTTCTCGAGGGTGTAAATTTTGTATACGATCTTTGTTTGGGGCGTTCGATACCTCGTCAGAAAGGTATAATTGAGGAGTAAAACCTATAATGAGGGACAAATGTATGCCATTGATAACAAAGCATAAGGTATTTATGAAATCATTGTTGAAATAAAAACATCATCCAAAATAGCATGAGAATAAATGGTACAGATATCCGACTTTATGTTTATTCATGTTTTTAATTTTTTTCTATTATTTATTTTTATAATTTTTTTTTGTAATTGTATTAAAATATATAAAAATGTTGGTTTGATAGCAGAGTTGAAATCACCATAGAAAAATATATAACCTTCACTCGTCTTAGTTATGATGAGATGTACCTCAAATTGTGACATTTTAGATTCTAAACCAATTTGTAATGTTGAGTTTCATCGTTAAGAGTTTGTAAGGAAGACCCACAAGTCGTTGAAGCTCCAAAGAGGAAGGTTGGGGGAATATGCTGTTAATTTAGAAATAAAAAGGAAGTTATGTGGTGAGATTTATAGGAAATGTGTGTAGGTTTTTTTAAATTCATAAGAGCCAGTAAAATAAATTTTTCTTACGAGAGATTACTAAAAGAATAAGTGAATTTAGTTCTTCCTTTCCAAAACAAAATCAAATATGTGATAATGGAAGGAAAATGTAATTCAAGAAAATCAAGACATTCTCAACACAATTCCCAAATCAAATTCACAATGTAGACATAAACTAAAAAGACAAGAAAAATTTTTGACATAAGCAAGAAAAAAGTGTTTCTTAATCAACAAAAAAATGACAAACTGAATGAATCCAAAACTTTTAAAACAAACCAAAGACCCTTTGTCAAACAAGCACCCAGATGAAGATATGAGATTATATCCTTGTGACAATGAGAATGAGTAAAAAACTTGCAAAATGAAAAGAAAGACTTTCAATCACTGAAAAAAAATCAAAAGCAGGCTTCAAACTTAGGAATCAATTAAACATGGGCATAAGAAGTTCACCCCAGGCTACTAAGGCAAAATTGGGTGGTAAAAGACAAAATGACTCAGTCCATCAAAACCTACAGGAGTCGTCGCAAGCTGGGTATAGGACATAGAGCGATGAGCTAAAGTTGTCGCAGGCCACTAGCAGAGCAGAGTGCGACGTTACCGCACTGGATTGGCTAAGCAGAGATCAACATCTCAGGGTCATCGTAGTCTGTCAATAAGGTACAGTGCGACGAACTCCGTAAATTTGAAAATTTTGGAAGAAAGACAAAAAATATAAAGGAACTTCTAAATCCAGTGAGTCCACATGGATCACCCACAGATTCAGAGAATGAAATTTATCAGAGGAAGGAAGGCTAAAGGAAAATATTAAGAAAAAAATCAAAAGGAGGTCATATCCCCAGTATGGTTTCCAATTTTGTTATGGGACTTATCGGTAAATGAGGGCATAAACATATCTCCCTAGATCCACCTAGATCTAGAACAAAACAAAATAGAATATGACGCTTTCCCTAATCTCTAATCATTGAGTTTACTATCTAGCAAGAGATGGGAAACATACCATTTAAATATCTCTCCCTCTTTCCATTGTTGTCCTAGCTCCACTTTGGTGCTCCTGTGATATTGAATCTACAAGGGAACACAAGCCAACCAAAGTGAAAGCAATATAATATACTCAACGAGAACTTATGCATGTGATCAAGGAATCATACAATAAAGCAAAGAAAGTTTTATGGGAAATAAACGTATCACTGTATCATATTAAAATGAAAGTGGAGATTACAACCAAAGCCTTGATGTCGCAAGGTCCCCTTTCGATAACCCTTTGCTCCAACACACACACTTGCTCCAATCCTTGAATGAAGAAGATCCACGATGACTTGATATACTGAAATGAAGCTGTCAAGTATGAACTGAAGTAGAATTCTTCATCCAATTCTTAGCCTATTCAATATTAATCTTGCTTGAATCAACCAAGTTCATTAACCTTATCCTTTTCCATGAGAAATATCTCTTTATATAGGGGAAAGAGAGATGGTTGAAGAGATTAGGATGATCCCACCAAATCAGAGAAGCAAGTAGGATCCCAACCATACAGATGCCACCTCATCTTCTAGAAGATCCCCTTCCAGAAATTTCGTGAAGTTCAACCTTTTCTTAGCCTTTTGACATTGTTGCAACCTAGCTGTAGAGTAGCCTGTGGAGATGTCTCATGCCATTTGTATAGCAGAGGGCGACAAACAAGCATCGTCACACCCTGCCTATGGAGCAACCTACGATGACCTTCCTTAATAGGTTTTTTGATAAGAGAAAGTCAGTCACTTTCCTCATGAAGAAAGGCTCTTTTGGGAATATGCACACATGTTGTCAATGGATCACTAAGATGACCAACACAATGTGTAAAAGGGAGCCAAAGGCTCAAGGAACACTTTCCCAAAGAGAGAACTTTAAAACTTGAAATTTGTAGATTTACCAAGGCAACAATTTATTTCTCCAATGCAACAAGTAAATGACTAGTGCCTTCAATTAAAGGGTTAATGGATTCAAGAAAAGAAAGATCTAGAGGTACTACCTCCTTGGGGGTGTAAATCCTCTTACTCCCCAAGGCAAGTATCTCTAGCTAGGGTTTAGTCTAAGAAGGTATATGCCCTTATACTTCTCTTAGAAAACCCTTGTTAAACCAAGAACATGTAAGCATAAAGTGATGGAGACTAGGGTGAAGGTGTATGCCCTTATACTTCCCACCTAGCTCTAGCAAATAACCTTGACTTGACAAATAAATTATAGCAACAATGTAGAAACCTTATCAATTCAAGGAAAACGCTAAGACAAACCACCACAATAGCAAGATAATAACCTTCAAAGGCTAGCACATCACTTACATCAACAAATAATACATGAAATATCCATAAACAAGTGCACAAGAGAGAGAACTATCCAAAGAGATAAAATTTCAGTCCAATACTTCTCACAATGGGAGAGTTATGTTATGAAATGAGATCTTATGATCTATGTTTATACAAAATGTCTCAAGAATAGTTTGTCCGCATGATTTTAGGGCAAACCAGAAGACTAGGGGTCAACAACCCTAATCTTTACCCTTTACACAAATAATATTAAACATTTCACTTAAAATTTACTTTTACACAAAAAGAAACCCTAACTTAAGGTGACGTCACCCCTTTAGGGGATGTATTGACACAGGGAGCAAGTCGTTGGTGTTGGAGGAGTGTGGTTAGGCTTCCCAAAGCCACATGTCAAGCATCCATGTAATTTGATTCATGTTCAAAGCCTCATTCGCCTCTAAACGTCCTTATTCCAATGAATGATAACCTCCCCACCAAACCCTAGCCCTCCTAGGTGACATCATGCCTCCAAAGGTGACATTTTTACTCTCCTAGGAGAAATGTTTGGCATGTGATGGATAGGCTATGTCATCCACAATGTCTTCTATGCCTCCAAAGGTATGCTTCTCTCATCCAGCATTCGGGCCCTTGGCATCCAACCGTGGGATTCAAGCCCCATGGAAGCCCAAGCTAGGATTCTTCTTCTAAAATTGTCCACCAACTAGGTCCTGCAAAGACAAAGAAGCATGCCCTCCAAGGATATCAAGTCAAAATGTCATGATAAGTAAATCAAGTCAATAAATGAGCTACCTAAGCATGTGCATCAAATATTACCCTGTCAAACAATTAAGTGCTCAAAGACATTATGTGAATTGCCAAGCTTGGATATGGGTGGGTTAACGAGATGTCCCATTGGGTAGATATTTCCCTAGGTCAAAGAGTGTTTCCAAGAGATCCCTCTCTAAGCTATGTAAATTGGATGAAGTGGTTAAGGATCAGGACTCAATGGGCATGGGATTCATGACATAGAAGGCATTGTAGTGTCTCATTCATGGGGGCCTTTGTCGAGGGTGTGTGGCACCTTCGTTTACAATGAAATTTTTTCCAAGCCCATCGTTTTTCCATTATTTGTTTCTTTCATGTTTTAAGGATGAGTTGAATGCCACTGTCTTGGTGTGGTGTCCAAATAATGATAGTTTCACTCAAAAATACATTTTTTGAATTGAGAAGGATGGCTCATGGTGAGACCTCCTTTCTCTCAACTACGCAATTGAGAGCCACTACCCTGGCTTGGTGGCCAGATGATGGTAGTGTCATACCACTAGATATCCATGATCATGATAGGCTGGATCACGATGAGACCTCCTATCCTCCAACTAACCCCCTAAGCATTCATATTCATAATTTTTGTGGGTCCCCTTTTTCTTATAGATAAGCGTTTCATTGATTTCTTTGGGGATCCCTGGGTGAAGCATCTGGAAGGTTTATATATAGGATTTTATCTTTTACCCAACAATAATCCCTCTAGGCCTTTAGCCTCTACTTCCCATAGAATGAGGGGCAACCCCTTCTTGGGTCAATACACCCTAAAATCCCAAGAGATAAGGAAATTGGGGGTTTAAGTGATGAAAAGTGGTAAGTATGGTCGGGAACGGTATGATGGATCTTCAAGGGAGTTCCTAGTATAAAAACCATTCACAAGGAAGACCACTTAATAGGGAACAATGTCAACCACAAAGGTGAAACAGGGCAAAAAGCATAATGTCCACGCATATGTTGTGAAATCTAAAGCAGTCTAAGATACAACATACTCAGATGCCTCAAATTTTAAAATGACACTTACCATAATACACAACTTGTAACTCATGGAGAAAGGGTCAGTTCCTCTCAGAATCCAACTGGTGTGGTGTATTCCATTTGAAAATCCATGACCTCTATGGTGGTGAGAAGGGTCTCTATCTGTGCAAATGGATACTGCTGGTCATGTAGTCTCTCGGCACTCCATATCTGCAACTTGAGGGCCTCGAGAAATAATCTCCTTAGTTATCCCACAAAATGGGGATAACATGCCGATAGTGATAATAATAGAAGCCATTCAATGTAAGGTGGACTAGGTCCACTACAATATTAAATAAGGCGCACTAGGGTAGTTAGATATAATAAATGAAGATGGATTCTTTGAAGGTTCCACTTCTAGAAGGTTCCTCCTCTAAAATGTTCTTAGGTGGTTGGTAGCACTATATAAAGGGGTTCAAGCAATGTAACGAGACATGAAGAGACTATTGTATTGTGAGTGGTAGCTCAATAGGAGTATTCCTCCTCGAAGAGGCAAGTGAACATGAGAGGATCCCTTCCATAATATGATCCATTTTATGGTGTTTCCCTACCATAAGGGTTTTCATAAAAATAAAGTGAAGATTTATTCTATATTGATCTTGGATCATTGTATGTGATTGTGTATTCATATCTCTGGTACTTAACATGCAAGAATACCTTCTTTTGGAACATTTTTCTTCAGTTTCCTTTCCTGCATTGCTTGTTACTTATTTCTCTCGCAATTTCTCTATTTCATTTTCATGTGAAAGCAGTAAACCAAAACCAATGAACACATAAATAAACCCTTATGTCAAAATTGCATGAAATACACAATGTTAAGGGGAAACAAATGAATAACACACCAATTGAATTAGAAAAATGCACCTCTATAGCTCTTGTTCCATGTTTATTTGTTTTCACTATTGCCCTTTTTAACACAGGTGTTTGTTTCGATGCAATGCACATCAAACCAGTTAAACAACAATGCAGATCAATGGGAGCGAGATGAAAAGATAATGCGAATTACCAATATTTTATTCTCTCTACGACCTGAACATCTGCCACATCAACTACTATCAATGCCCCACACAATTTCTTGATCCAACATAGAAACAATAAATTCCTAAATATGTAACAAGAATATGAAAACATGCTTTTGTTCAACTTACTTTTTTGTCACTCAGAAAATGCTCAACTTACGACTATGGCATTCAAAAACTGGGAAATACACACACACACACACACACACAGAGACATATTATAATTAACCCTACAAAAAAATATTTCGAAAAAGCATACCTTGTTTTTGTCTCTGTTTATCTTTGAGTCCTTTTCTATATATATTTTTTCCGAGACGAATCTTGCCCGATTTACTCTACCCCTGAAAAAAGAAAAATATGAATCAAGAACTCAATTTTTTTTTTCATCTGTGATGCACATCGAGAATATGCCATTCAACAATTTGATCCAACAACAACACTAATAAAAGACAGTTGGTTGTGCATAAACAACCCACCAATGCCAATGCAAGTTTGAATAAAACCAAGTAACTATACTATGCATACAACATAAACTATCATTAAAGGCTACACACTAGGACTAAACGTGACACATCTAGAAGCAGTGCGAAGAAAATGTGCTGCTTATCTATAAACTGCTCCATGGTCTAACTGATATATGTGTAAAACAAAATTTGGCATATTCACATCTTGTAGTTGGTTATCGAGAAATTCTAGGTCTGTGATCTATTTTTCTTGGATACTTTGCTACTCAAAATCCTTCTTACTTTGCTTCTTTTGAGGTTAGACGAAGCTTTTGCAATAGCTCGTGCAAAACTGCAGAATAATAAGCTCCATGAATTCTTTGCACAAGCATTGAAAATACACAATACTCTGTGTGCTAGCGATACTCCTTTGCCACTTCCAAAGTGCACAAGACATGTCTGCACCTAGTGATGCAACATGTTCATACTTATACCTGGTCTACCTAAGACAACCTATGTTTAACTGTTGTGCGATGAAAACACACGACTCATCTTGTTGCATTGCTACACTTTGGTGCTTTCACACTTACAATAGTTCTTCATCCCTGATTGTGACAAGCAACATAATTTGCAATATATGTCACTGATTTATCGTAAATTGAATTGCTTCGATCTAGCACACAACAGAAATTCCAACACAAAATTGAATAAACCAAGTGTAATACGCATCAAATACACACTATCAAACAAAATACAAGATGCAAAACTATGGCACTGCGTGAAGAATAGACATAACCATTCTCCACACAGGATTTGAATATATACCAAGTGATAAATAGACAAAGAATATCGTCTGTGCACTATACATCTATGTAGAAGCACCGGTCACCTCGCTTTTCCAATCACACAAGCGTCTGTGCAACCAAGTTTGAAAATGAGACACCATAAGTGACATGAATTCTTAGCCCAATGCTCGAAACTCCAGAATTTTGGAAAAGAACTAAAAATAGGAGAAGCATTCGCTTGGTCTATTTTGAATCCTCGTCTAGTTCGCACAACGATACTCGGTGTACTACACACCCTTTATTTTCAAGCATTGTGTGAACAATATGCATCAGACATCCTCGCAATTTGCTATAATTCAACAAATTCACATTACTAATACTGATGTATCCACCATTGTGACAAGTGACCCATTTCACAGATTAGGTCACTGATCTATGATAAATTCATTGCCCCCTTTTTAGGATGGGAGGGCATGCATCTAGAAACAATGACAAGAAAATGAAATTCTTGTCTACAAATTACTCGATGCTTTTCGATTATGCTTATTCCTATTCCAGAGGTAGCTGATATATGTATAAAAGACATTTTACTCGATTGACATCTTGCTCTTGTATTTGGGGTAATACCAGCTCTACAATCTATTTGAATTTCAATAAGTTGCTACCCAAAATTGTTCTTACTTCACCACTTTTGGTGTTGGACATAACTTTTTCAATAACAAATACCAAAATACAGAAAAATAAGTGGCATGAATTCTTTGCGCAAGCATTGAAAATACACAGTGTTGGTTGTTCTAGCCATATTCCTTTGTCACTACCAACTTGAACTAGAAATCCCTGCACATAGTGCTGCCATATGTTCATAGATATACTTGGTGCACTTAAGGTAGTCTATTTTTTAAGCTTTGTGCAGAGACCCAATGCTGGCCACTCTCCCGTATTGCTAAAATTCCGCCCTTAGGCATTTTCAATAGCTTCACATCCTTGATTGCCACAAGGAATGTCATTTGTAACATTGGTCCTCAATTTATGATAAATTGATTTGCTTCGATCAAGGATGGAAGAACACCCATCTAGAAACACTGCAAATAAAATGTGATGCTTATTTGTACATTGCTACATGGGTTTTTATTACTGCTACTGCTATTCGAAATATGTGTAAAAGACATTTTGGCCGATGTGAATCCTACTATTGGCCTTGACATGATGACAACTTTGCGACTCATCTATCTTTGGAAAATATGCAAGTAACAAAATAAAATGTTTTTTATATAATGCACATCAAGAATATCTCATTCAACCATTTGTTGCAACAATACAACTCATAAGCAAGAAATCGTTTGCTTAAACACTACACCAATGTAAATGCAAATATGAATGAGTCTAAGTAACTGCACTATGCATACATCACCCACCATCAAACATGATGCTATATGCGAAACTATGACAATGTGCAAACAATAGACGTATCATTCTCCGCACAAGATTTGAATATAAACCAGGTGCTAAATAGACAAAGTATCGACTATATGTAGCATAACCCTATGTAGAAGTTATGATGAAATTTCTCTTCCAGTTGCACAAGTCTCTATGCAACCAACTCTGCAAATTCCAGACCGTAAGTTGTGTGAATTCTCAGGGCAAGGGTCGAAAGTCTACAACAATCCCCCACCCCATAGAACTATACTTCACGTACTTAAAACTATTTGTTTATAGTCCTTGTACAAAGAACCTGCACATGCCACCCTCCCGCACTTCAACATTTCCAATAGTTGCATACCATTATTGTGACAAGAGACGTAATTTGCAAAATAGATGACTGATTTACAATAAATTGATTTGCTATGTTTTAGGATGAAATGCCACACCTCTAGAAACAATGCCAAGAAAATATACTCCCTATTTGTAAACTGCTCCACAATTTTTTATTATGGCTATTACTACTCAAAAGGTATCCAATATTTGTAAAATACATTTTAGAAAATTGGCATATTTCTCTTCGCTTTATCGTAATCCTAGTTCTTCTAACTATTTCAACAATTTGATTCTCACGAGCCTTCTACTTGCCCAATTTTGAGGTCGGACGGTGGTTTTAAAATAGCCATATCTTAGCGTTCTACACAACTATGCCTCTCATACATCACCAAAGCTCAAAATGATTGGCCTTTCCTTGCAAATCCGTCAAAGTTCAAATTGCATCCCCTATTACATCCAAATTACATCACCTATCACAATTCTCCCTACATATGCATGGGACAACACGACCATAACTCACATGAATTATCCACATAAGCATTGAAAACACACAACATTGTCCCTACCAATGATACCCATCTGCCACTGCCCAAATTCCCAACACATAGCCAAACAAACTGCCGCCATATATCCATAGCAAATGCCTCCAGGAAAATTGCAAAATTCTCGTCTTTCCAAACTATATCTGCCTATGCTACAATCAAAGCCCCAACAAAAGAAGAACATACGAAACACAATACAATGTACCATCCTAAAAAACAAAGCACTAGAACACATGCAAAACAATGCACTGATCCCTAACTTAGACCATAAGTTGCATGCATAATCAACAAAAGGGTCCAAAGTCTAAAATCCTTGTCCACCCCGCACTACTATACTTGGTGTACCTAATACGATCTATTTTTATGCCTTATGTCAAGAACCTACACAGGTCACCCTCCCACACCATAACATTTCCAACAGTTCTGCATCCTTCATTGTGACAAGGGACGTAATTTTCAAAATACATCATTGATTTATAATAAAATTATTTTCTCTAATTTAGGAGCAAACGCCACGCATCTAGAAGTAGTCCCAAGTAAATATGTTGCCTCTCTGTAAACTTCCCCATGGTTTTTTATTATCGCTATTTCTATCTGAAATCTATCCAATATCTGTATAAGACATTTTAGCAAATTGGCATCCTGCTCTTCGCCTTGTTGTAAACCCAAGTATGTGAACTATTTGAACAATCTTCTTGTCACGAGCCTTTTTACTTGACCACTTTTGATGTTGGACGAAAGTTTTTCAATATCCATATATTCTCCCTTTGCATAGATATGAATCTCACACAACAAAATCCTTTAAGCAAACTTCAAAATCTCCATCTTTTTGAACTATTACTACCTACACTACAATCAAACTCTCAACACAATAACAACAAATGAAGCATAGTCCAACGCAAAAAGATAAAAACAACATTGCACTAAAACAAATGCAAAATAATGCAGTGCTCCCTAACCTTATACCTGCACCATCACCACAACATCAATCAATTATAAAACAAGATGAAAAATACAAGCCAACAACGTAGAAACACCTGCAATGAATTATCCACACTGTTGACGTTTGGACAACATCGGGAAGACATTCTCTTAGAATAATAATTAATAATATAATTATTGATTATTAAATATCATATATAATAAGTAAATGATAATAATAAATAGTTATAGATTATTCAAGGGACACATCCTTTCATGGATGGTCACCATATGTTCCCTATATATGGAACACTCATCATTGTAATAATATATCGATCATTTCTCATATGAAGAAAAACCAACATGGTATCAGAGAAGGACTAGGCTGACTCCCTCATGGGAGGGCCAAAGTAAATATGAATAAAAAACAATAGGTTGTTTCTTAGTGGGAGAAGAAATAGAATTAACGATTAGAGTCTTGGAAGGATTATATGGCATCAATATTGTGCACTCCCTTGAAAGGATCCATCAAAAATTCCTTGTGGACTTTCGTTATGATGTGTTGTCAGATGGTGCAATTGAATGCAATAAATGAGAGGATCCAATGATCGATTACAATGATCTATCCAAGTATCGGGGTTATAATATTGCAATGCATGATCAACTTAGGGAATTGGAAAGACATACTGCCCGACAAGATTTTTGGATGTTGCCAACATGTAACCCACTGCAGGTTAGCTCCTCCATGGATATATTTGAATTGGGGAATTGCCACAGTGCATCACATTTACCTGTACAGGGAATTCAGACCTCAAAATATGAGACTCCACCAGATTTCTCCTTTTCCAGATGTGAATGTATCCATCTATTTGTGTTGGAAGTTCCCATAGATTTGTCGTATGTGCTGGAATCATGGGAGCTCTCAAAGGATTTGGTATGGCTTCGCTTGCGCAATTTTCGGCTCAGGCCCACAAGTTCTCCATCTTACATTTGTCTACGAAATTTAAGAGTTTTGGAACTTCAGGGTCATAGGGACTATATCGAAGAGTTTTTCAAAAGATTTGATTTGACTTATATGGATCGGTTCTCCACTAAGCCACATTTGCGCTTAAGTGAGTTGAATATCATTCACGTATTTAGATGGCGAAGTTCCAACTACCTCGAGTGATCGCTTGACTCTTGATGCTGGACATTCAACGAAATTCTCAAAAAAAAATTATAACTCATCTTTTGTCCAGCAAGAAGGTGTCATGCCACATCTATTTAGTTTCCTAAGATGGAATGGATTGGAAAACTTGAGTAATATGGTGTTAACAAATCTAACATCTCTACACTCACTCCCATGTCGGAAATTGTTTCATTATCAAGGAGAATGGTCACATCGGTGTGTTCTAGGAGAGAGTGGAGGAGCCAGTTCCACATAGAGCATTCCTAGAGGAGGGCAGTTGCTGACAGAGTAAAGAAGCTACTCTCAGTCTTAGTGCTTAGTAGTTACAAAGTCCCAAAGGGAGTAGTTGCAGGATCATAGAGGGAGTAGTTGCATAGAGAGTGGAGGACCTACTCTTAAAGAAAAGAGCTAGATAATGATTTGTAGTAAGCACCCTAATCCAGCTTGTGATTTGAGAAGGCTAAGTTGTAGCAAAGCAAGTGTACTAGTGTGGTACAGTTGAATATGTCTCAGGAGATGAAGAAACACTATGGAGATATACA
>JASDQU010506198.1:42330-52848 GCA_032191745.1 Picea mariana | reverse complement strand
AAGTTGCTACTCAAAATTATTCTTACGTCACCACTTTCGGTGTTGGACACAACTTTTGCAATAACAAATACCAAAATACAGAAAAATAAGTGGCATGAATTCTTTGCACAAGCATTGAAAATACACAGTGCTGGTTGTTCTAGCCATATTCCTTTGTCACTACCAACCTGAACCAGAAATCCATGCACATAGTGCTGCCATATGTTCATAGATATACTTGGTGCACTTAAGGTAGTCTATTTTTTAAGCTTTGTGCAGAGACCCAATGCTGGCCACTCTCCCATATTGCTAAAATTCTGCCCTTAGGCATTTTCAATAGCTTCACATCCTTGATTGCCACAAGGAATGTCATTTGTAACATTGGTCCTCAATTTATGGTAAATTGATTTGCTTCGATCAAGGATGGAAGAACACCCATCTAGAAACACTGCAAATAAAATGTGCTGCTTATTTGTACATTGCTACATGGGTTTTTATTACTGCTACTGCTATTCGAAATATGTGTAAAAGACATTTTGGCCAATGTGAATCCTACTATTGGCCTTGACACGATGACAACTTTGCGACTCATCTATCTTTGGAAAATATGCAAGTAACAAAATAAAATGTTTTTTATATAATGCACATCAAGAATATCTCATTCAACTATTTGTTCCAACAATACAACTCATAAGCAAGAAATCATTTGCTTAAACACTACACCAATGTAAATGAAAATATGAATGAGTCTAAGTAACTGCACTATGCATACATCACCCACCATCAAACATGATGCTAGATGCGAAACTATGACAATGTGCAAACAATAGACGTATCATTCTCCGCACAAGATTTGAATGTAAACTAGGTGCTAAATAGACAAAGTATCGACTATATGTAGCATAGCCCTATGCAGAAGTTATGATGAAATTTCTCTTCCAGTTTCACAAGTCTCTATGCAACCAACTCTGCAAATTCCAGACTGTAAGTTGCATGAATTCTTAGGGCAAGGGTCGAAAGTCTACAACAATCCCCCACCCCATAGAACTATACTTCATGTACTTAAAACTATTTTTTATAGTCCTTGTACAAAGAACCTGCACATGCTACCCTCCCGCACTTCAACATTTCCAATAGTTGCATACCATTATTGTGACAAGAGACGTAATTTGCAAAATAGATGACTGATTTACAATAAATTGATTTGTTATGTTTTAGGATGAAATGCCACACCTCTAGAAACAATGCCAAGAAAATATACTCCCTATTTGTAAACTGCTCCACAATTTTTGATTATGGCTATTACTACTCAAAAGGTATTCAATATTTGTAAAATGCATTTTAGAAAATTGGCATATTGCTCTTTACTTTATCGTAATCCTAGTTCTTCTAACTATTTCAACAATTTGATTCTCACGAGCCTTCTACTTGCCCAATTTTGAGGTCGGATGGTGGTTTTAAAATAGCCATATCTTAGTGTTCTACACAACTATGCCTCTCATACATCACCAAAGCTCAAAATGATTGGCCTTTCCTTGCAAATCCATCAAAGTTCAAATTGCATCCCCTATTACATCCAAATTACATCACCTATCACAATTCTCCCTACATATGCATGGGACAACATGACCATAACTCACATGAATTATCAAAATAAGCATTGAAAACACACAACATTGTCCCTACCAATGATACCCATATGCCACTGCTCAAATTCCCAACACATAGCCAAACAAACTGCCGCCATATATCCATAGCAAATGCGTCCAAGAAAATTGCAAAATTCCCATCTTTCCAAACTATATTTGCCTATGCTACAATCAAAGCCCCAACAAGAGAAGAACATATGAAACACAATACAATGTACCATCCTAAAAAACAAAGCACTAGAACACATGCAAAACAATGCACTGCTCCCTAACTTAGACCATAAGTTGCATGCATAATCAACAAAAGGGTCCAAAGTCTAAAATCCTCGTCCACCCCGCACTACTATACTTGGTGTACCTAATACGATCTATTTTTATGCCTTATGTCAAGAACCTACACAGGTCACCCTCCCACACCATAACATTTCCAATAGTTCTGCATCCTTCATTGTGACAAGGGACGTAATTTTCAAAATACATCATTGATTTATAATAAAATTATTTGCTCTAATTTAGGAGCAAATGCCACACATCTAGAAGTAGTCCCAAGTAAATATGTTGCCTCTCTGTAAACTTCCCCATGGTTTTTATTATCGCTATTTCTATTTGAAATCTATCCAATATATGTATAAGACATTTTAGCAAATTGGCATCCTGCTCTTCGCCTTGTTGTAAACCCAAGTCTATGAACTATTTGAACAATCTTCTTGTCACAAGCCTTTTTACTTGACCACTTTTGATGTTGGACGAAAGTTTTTCAATAGCCATATATACTCCCTTTGCATAGATATGAATCTCACACAACAAAATCCTTTAAGCAAACTTCAAAATCTCCATCTTTTTGAACTATTACTACCTACACTACAATCAAACTCTCAACACAATAACAACAAATGAAGCATAGTCCAACGCAAAAAGATAAAAACAACATTGCACTAAAACAAATGCAAAATAATGCAGTGCTCCCTAACCTTATACCTGCACCATCACCACAACATCAATCAATTGCAAAACAAGATGAAAAATACAAGCCAACAACGTAGAAACACCTGCAATGAATTATCCACACTGTTGATGTTTGGACAACATCGGGAAGACATTCTCTTAGAATAATAATTAATAATATAATTATTGATTATTAAATATCATATATAATAAGTAAATGATAATAATAAATAGTTATAGATTATTCAAGGGACGCATCCTTTCATGGATGGTCACCATATGTTCCCTATATATGGAACACTCATCATTGTAATAATATATCGATCATTTCTCATATGAAGAAAAACAAACATGGTATCAGAGAAGGACTGGGCTGACTCCCTCACGAGAGGGCCAAAGTAAATATGAATAAAAAACAATAGGTTGTTTCTTAGTGGGAGAAGAAATAGAATTAGTGATTAGAGTCTTGGAAGGATTATATGGCATCGATATTGTGCACTCCCTTGAAAGGATCCATAAAAAATTCCTTGTGGACTTTCGTTATGATGTGTAGTCAGATGGTGCAATTGAATGCAATAAACGAGAGGATCCAATGACCGATTACAATGATCTCTCCAAGTATCGGGGTTATAATATTGCAATGCACGATCAACTTAGGGAATTGGAAAGACATACTGCCCGACAAGATTTTGGATGTTGCCAACACGTAACCCACTGCGGGTTAGCTCCTCCATGGATATATTTGAATTGGGGAATTGCCACAGCGCATCACATTTACCTGTACAGGGAATTCAGACCTCGAAATATGAGACTCCACCAGATTTCTCCTTTTCCAGATGTGAATGTGTCCATCTATTTGTGTTGGAAGTTCCCATAGATTTGTCGTATGTGCTGGAATCATGGGAAATCTCAAAGGATTTGGTATGGCTTCGCTTGCTCAATTTCCGGCTCGGGCCCACAAGTTCTCCGTCTTACATTTGTCTATGAAAGTTAAGAGTTTTGGAACTTCAGGGTCATAGGGACTATATCGCAGAGTTTTTCAAAAGATTTGATCTGACTTATATGGATTGGTTCTTCACTAAGCCACATTCACGCTTAAGTGAGTTGAATATCATTCACGTATTTAGATGGCGAAGTTCAAACTACCTCGAGTGATCGCTTGACTCTTGATGGTGGACATTCGACGAAATTCTCAAAAAAAAATTATAACTCATCTTTCGTCCAGCAAGAAGGTGTCATGCCACATCTATTTAGTTTCCTAAGATGGAATGGATTGGAAAACTTGAGTAATATGGTGTTAACAAATCTAACATCTCTACACTCACTCCCATGTCGGAAATTGTTTCATTATCAAGGAGAGTGGTCACATCAGTGTGTTCCAGGAGAGAGTGGAGGAGCCAGTTCCACAGAGAGCATTCCCAGAGGAGGGCAGTTGCTGACAGAGTAGAGAAGCTACTCTCAGTCTTAGTGCTTAGCAGTTACAAAGTCTCAAAGGGAGTAGTTGTAGGATCACAAAGGGAGTAGTTGCATAGAGAGTGGAGGACCTACTCTTAAAGAAAAGAGCCAGATAGTGATTTGTAGTAAGCACCTTAATCCAGCTTGTGATTTGAGAAGACTAAGTTGTAGCAAAGCAAGCGTACTAGTGTGGTACAGTTGAATATGTCTCAGGAGATGAAGAAACACTATGGAGATATACAGTTTTGACTAGGCAGAGAGTGCAGTTGACAGAAAGCACACCAGAGGGTGTTGCCTCAACTTGAGATCAGTCAGGATTCGTGGAAGCAGACTTCTATAACACTCAATACTGTAGAGGTAGAATATATCGTAGCCAATTACGCAAGTCATGGAAGCAGTGAGGCTTCAGAGGCTTCTCGTAGGATTTCATCCGAGACATGGTGCAGATGAAGCAACTAAGCTTCAGCACACGAACGAGCAAGATGGTGTAGACTTCATCCTGACGTGCCTCAGATGGTAAGATGAATGAACCAAGACATTGGTTTCACAAGGAAACCTCGATATGTCTTGTGAGACATTGAGTCCATGAGGGAACCTTGATATGTATTAGACATTGGTTTCATGAGGAAACCTTTATATGTCAAATAAGGTCCAAGATGACATTCCCTTTCAGAGGGAGACAATTGAGCCAATTGATCCCATTGATCCTGTAGCTCCAGTTAATGTTTCCAGAGATATTGCAGTAGGTCAGAAGATACTTGCATGGGCTCGTCAGACTCTGCAAGAGGCAGAAAGAGATGCAACTCCTCATGGTACCTTCCGAAAGAGAAAGAGACCTCAGGTATATTCGTGCTATGCTACAACTATGAGCCACATCATTGATTCTGAGCCTTCTTTTTATGAGGAGGCATTTAGTCAACTAGTATGGAGAGATGCCATGACGGAGGAGTATCAATCCATCATGAATAATGATGTGTGGGATATTGTTCCAAGACCTGAGGGGAAGTTTGCAGTGACTTCCAAATGGATCTACAAGATCAAACACTTAGTTGACGAGAGCATCGAGAGGCACAAAATGATATTTGTTGCTAGAGGATTCTCTCGGGAGGAGGGAATAGATTATGAGGAGACATTTGCTCCTGTTTCTCGATACACTTCTATCCAGATGATTATTTCCCTTGCAACATCCATGGGTTGGAGAGTACATCAGATGGATGTAAAGACAACCTTTCTCAATGGAGATATTGAGGAAGAAGTATACATCGAGTATCCATATGGTTTCATGATACATGAGACAGAGTCTCATGTGTGCAGGTTGAAGAAGGCCTTGTATGGACTCAAGCAACCACCTTGAGCTTGGTATGTGAGGATTGATGGACACCTGATGATTTTTGGGCTTCAACAAAAGTGTTATCGATCCCAACATGTACTACAATACTGTTAATGGTGAGTCCCTGATTTTGGTCCTCTACGTTGATGATTTATTCCTCACCGATACAAAGAGCCTTATTTTTGAATGCACGTATGCATTGGCCTCTAAGTTTAAGATGAAGGACCTTGGTATGATGCACTACTTCTTGGGACTAGAGGTGTGGCAGAGAATTGATGAGATCTTCCTGAGTTAGGGGAAGTACACAGTTGAGATATTGAAGAAGTTTGGGATGTTGAACTTGAAGCCCATGGCTACAACAATGGTGATGAATCCGAAGAAACTAAGTGTGTCTTCTTCCGATTCCGACGAAATTGATCCGACCCTGTACAAACAACTGATTGGATCATTGATGTATTTGATTAACACCAGACCAGATATTTGCTATGTAATGAGTGCACTTAGCCAGTTTATAAGTCAGTCGAGATAGACACATTGGATTGTTTACGAGGCATGTGTTGAGATACCTGTGAGGCACAATTGGACATGGTCTGAGATATACTTCCAGTATTGATATGATATGACAGGAATTTGTTGACTCTAGCAAGGAGCACATTGGATAGAAAGAGCACCTTCAGGTGTTGCTTCACTTTGGTATCTTCCATGGTTTCCTGGTGTAGTAGGAAACATACTTTTGTGGCTTTGAGCACAACAGAAGAAGAGTACATTGCATTAAGTATGTCAGTCCATGAAGCAATGTGGCTTCGCAAGATCCTTGTAGATTTATTCGAACATGTGCTGGATTCCACCATTAGTCATTATGGTAACCAAAGTTGTGTGAATCTCTCAGATAATCTAGTGTTTCATGACAAATCGAACCACATTGAGATCAAGTACCATTACATACGAGACATGGTGCAGAGGAAGGAAGTATTGGTATTGTACCTTCCTACACATGAGCAGGTTGTTAATATTCTTACCAAACCAAGACGAAGTTCAAGTACTTCTGTGACAGAATTGGCGTGGCAAAGAATGCATCCCTCGCTGAGAGGGAGTGTTGATGTTTGCAGCTTCCCCAAACATTCTCTAGATTGTACTCCTCTGTGACTGAGTTGATTTGATCTGTGATGACACTTATCTGAGAAGGGACAAGTGGGACACTTATCCGAGAAGGAATAAGTGTGTTTGGGCTTATAGCCCAACGTCCCATGTGGAGAGCACATGAGGACATGTCAAGGGAGTTGACCCTTGACATCACACACTATGGGAGTTGACCCTAGTGTTTCTAGAGGGTGTAACCTTTAGAAATTCACATGGGAGTGTCATGTGTGACAAACTTTCTCATTTTTCTACCTTTAAATACACAATAATCATTGTATCGACGATACTCATCTACCTCTACCGAGATGTGTAAGACATAGACGAATCCAGTTCTGCCATATGTTCATAGCAAAAGCCTCTGGGAAAACTACAAAAATTCCCCCCTCTCTCTGAACTATATTTGATTACATTGTTACTAAATCCCCAACAGAAAGAGAACACATGAAACACAGTGTAATGCACCAATCTGAAAAAAAACATTTCTTCACAACACATGAAAAATAATGCATTGCTTCCTAGCCTTACACCCACACCATCTCCATAGCATCAATCAAATGGAAAACAAGATGAAAAATACAAGCCGACAACAAAAAGACACAAAATAACAATCACGACCTAATTTTCCCTGACATATAGCATATAATTTAGATGATTTCTTACACTCTGATGCACATTTCCACAACCCCAAAATTAGAACTCTTGGAACTCGTCACTTTCGACACTTGCAAATGCACAACAACTCTATCTCTATGAACAATAACATATGACATAGTAGATAAACATATCAAGCAGCCAAAAAAAAGTAAACAATAAAACCTCAAAGCAACACACCCTCTCTCCCTACTCACCTTTGACTGCCTTTGAATTACAAAGATTCTGTAACAACCTCCCGCCCACTTGATTCTGTAGAGATATTGTAGTAGGTCGGAAGATACTTGCATGGGCTCGTCAGACTTTGCAAGAGGCAGAAAGACATGCAACTCCTCATGGTACCTTCCGAAAGAGAAAGAGACCTCAGGTATATTCGTGCTATGCTGCAACTATGAGCCACATCATTGATTCTGAGCATTCTTTTTATGAGGAGGCATCTAGTCAACCAGTATGGAGAGATTCCATGACGAAGGAGTATCAATCCATCATGAATAATGATGTGTGGGATATTGTTCCGAAACTCGAGGGGAAGTTTGCAGTGACTTCCAAATGGATCTACAGGATCAAACACATAGTTGATAGGAGCATCGAGAGGCACAAAATGATATTTCTTGCTAGAGGATTCTCTCGGGAGGAGGGAATAGATTATGATGAGACATTTTCTCTTGTTTCTCGATACACTTCTATCTAGATGATTACTTCCCCTGCAACATCCATGGGTTGGAGAGTACATCAGATGGATGTAAAGACAACCTTTCTCAATGGAGATATTGAGGTAGAAGTATACATCAAGCATCCATATGGTTTCATGATACATGAGACAGAGTCTCATGTGTGCAGGTTGAAGAAGGCCTTGTATGGACTCAAGCAACCACCTTGAGCTTGGTATGCAAGGATTGATGGACACCTGATGATTTTTGGGCTTCAACAAAAGTGTTATCGATCCCAACATGTACTACAATACTGTTAATGGTGAGTCCCTGATTTTGGTCCTCTACGTTGATGATTTATCCCTCACCGATACAAAGAGCCTTATTTTTGAATGCACGTATGCGTTGGCCTCTAAGTTTAAGATGAAGGACCTTGGTATGATGCACTACTTCTTGGGACTAGAGGAGTGGCAGAGAACTAATGAGATCTTCTTGAGTTAGGGGAAGTACATAGTTGAGACATTGAAGAAGTTTGGGATGTTGAACTTGAAGCCCATGGCTACACCAATGGTGACGAATCCGAAGAAACTAAGTGTGTCTTCTTCCGATTCCGACGAAATTGATCCAACCTTGTACAAACAACTGATTGGATCATTGATGTATCTGATTAACACCAGACTAGATATTTGCTATGCAATGAGTGCACTTAGCCAGTTTATGAGTCAGCCGAGATAGACACACTGGATTGTTTGCGAGGCATGTGTTGAGATACCTGCGAGGCACAATTGGACATGGTCTGAGATATACTTCCAGTATTGATATGATATGACAGGAATATATTGACTATGGCAGGGAGCACATTGGACAGAAAGAGCGCCTTTAGGTGTTGCTTCACTTTGGTATCTTCCATGGTTTCCTGGTGTAGCAGGAAACCGACTTCTGTGGCTTTGAGCACAATAGAAGAAGAGTACATTGCATTAAGTATGTCAGTCTGTGAAGCAGTGTGGCTTCGCAAGCTCCTTGCATATTTATTCGAACATGTGCTAGATTCCACCATTAGTCATTATGGTAACCAAAGTTGTGTGAATATCTCAGATAATCTAGTGTTTCATGACAAATCGAACCACATTGAGATCAAGTACCATTACATATGAGACATGGTGCAGAGGAAGGAAGTATTGGTATTGTACCTTCCTACACATGAACATGTTGCTAATATTCTTACCAAACCAAGACAAAGTTCAAGTACTTCCGTGACAGAATTGGCGTGGAAAAGAAAGCCTCCCTCGCTGAGAGGGAGTGTTGATGTTTGTAGCTTCCTCAGACATTCTCCAGATCGTACTCCTCTGTGACTGAGTTGATTTGATCCGTGATGACACTTATCTGAGAAGGGACAAGTGGGACACTTATCCGAGAAGGGATAAGTGTGTTTGGGCTTATAGCCCAATGTCCCATGTGGAGAGCACATGAGGACATGTCAAGGGAGTTGACCCTTGACATCACACACTATGGGAGTTGACCCTAGTGTTTCTAGAGGGTGTAACCTTTAGAAATCCACATGGGAGTGCCATGTGTAACAAACTTTCTCCTTTTTCTACATTTAAATACACAACAATCATTGTATCGACGATACTCATCTAGCTTTGCCGAGATGTGTAATACATAGACGAATCCAGTTCTGCCATATGTTCATAGCAAAAGCCTCTGGGAAAACTACAAAAATTCCCCACTCTCTTTGAACTATATTTGATTACATTGTTACTAAACCCCCAATAGAAAGAGAACACATGAAACACAGTGTAATGTACCAATCTGAAAAAAAACATTGCTTCACAACACATGAAAAATAATGCATTGCTTCCTAGCCTTACACCCACACCATCTCCATAGCATCAATCAAATGGAAAACAAGATGAAAAATACAAGCCGACAACAAAAAGACACAAAATAACAATCACGACCTAATTTTCCCTGACATATAGCATATAATTTAGATGATTTCTTACACTTTGATGCACATTTCCACAACCCCAAAATTAGAACTCTTGGAACTCATCACTTTCGACACTTGCAAATGCACAACAACTCTGTCTCTATGAACAATAACATATGACATAGTAGATAAACATATCAAGCAACCAAAAAAAAAGTAAACAATAAAACCTCAAAACAACACACCCTCTCTCCCTACTCACCTTTGACTGCCTTTGAATTACACAGATTCTGTAACAACCTCCCGCCCACTTGACTTGCCCTTGCAAAAACCAGAAACAAAACAAAAGAAATTGCACGATGCACAAAACAACTTCTATCAAACAACAAAATAACAATAAGACATAACACCTTCCCTCCTTGTTCACCTTTCACTGTTTTCGATCTACACGGTCTCTGTAGCAGCCCCCACCTAACTTGATTTTGATCTAGATTATTTTGAGAACGAAATGAAGGCAGAGATATAACAAGGAAATACACAGAGATATTGCAAGAAACAAAGAGATACCATAACACACACTTTCTATTAATGAGAGAAATGTACAAAAGCTATAAAAATACAGAGTGAATGAACTCACTAGAATGGTGGAAACTTATCTCTAAGAAGAGATGTGACGACTACGCTCATTCACAAGAAGATGATTAAAATGAAGATCCAAAGGATTTTTTTACATAAATCATAAATGATAAAACCCTGAACATCCAAAACCCTAACCCCAAGAGATGA
>JASDQU010506198.1:18010-31338 GCA_032191745.1 Picea mariana | reverse complement strand
CCAAGGACTACTCTCTATCGAAAGAGAAACTTGATGATATGCCACCTTCATTGGTTCAACCTTCTCCCCCAACTTCACCTCCCAACGGTCCTCTTCATATCAAAAGATCGGGTCTTGATATAGTCCTTCGCCCTCCTCCCAAGGGCGTTTTTAGAAATTTTGAATTCAACCCGCACGCACGTGTTGCACAAAACTACAATATTGTAGAAGATCTTGCGCAAGCACCCTCTGCGATGTCAGCTCATGAAGTCCTTCAAATTTTCACTGCTCAACGGAAGTCATTGTTAAATTCCATTGGTAGAATTGATCCCACGGATACTAATATAATAATCTTTGACTTGGAAGATCACATTCCAAGGCTTCCTCCTCAGTTAGCATTTCAGATCCAAGTTGTTGTTGAAAACAAGAATATCTATAGAAATTTTATTGATGAAGGAGCCTCGACTTGTGTCATGTCTGTCACTTGTTGGAAAGCCATTGGCTCTCCTACCCTCACTGAATCACACAATACACTTAATTCCTTCGATGGTACAAGCTTTAAACCCTATGGTGTTCTTCCCTTGTTGTCTATTACGTTGGAAGGTAAGTCGCTCAATGTTGAGGTGGAGGTCTTTGATGCACCTCTTGATTATAACCTTTTACTTGGACGCAGCTGGATCGATTCCATGCGAGCAATTGTGTCTACTCTTTTCCGTGTGTTACATTTCCTGCACCAAGGAAAGCTCGTTACTATTGACCAACTGGCCTTCTTTAATTCTAATTCCCATACTAGCAATGTTCCCTTTATTTTGAAGACACCCCCTGGTTACGAGAATGTCAGAGTGGGTCTTTTGAAAGATTCAACTTTGATGGGTACTTTTCCAATCCCACCACCTGATATTCCCCCTCCTTTTATTGTCTCTATTAGCATGATATCCACCACTGTTCATGAAACCCCTAATTCATATGACCCATGGGTAGTACCTAGCCTTGGTGATTACCTCTGTTATGGAAACAAGATGCCTTAAGTCCGGTAGGATCTTCTTACCAAGCTATTCAATCGGCAACCCCCTCCTCTCCTTCTCTCTGTGATTCATCTCCCGATCTGTTTCACGTGATTTTTCCTACGGATGAGATGATCATGTCAGTCATGTCCTTGGAAGACACTCCCCGGAACGATGGACATCATCACTCTATTCTCTTCATAGAACGTGTCACCATAGAGAGTTACCAACATATTTCGACTACATCGACCGTTGTTGTCATTTCTTCAGTTCCTAAGTCATCACAGGATATTTTGTACGAAGGGAACTTGAGAAAAATTTCCCTGACCTTCCCTCTTGACATATCCATTAAACCCAGAGTCGTGGATAATGTTCATGTCGAGGCCTCATGTTCTGTTGATGAGGTCCACACGTATGAATCCCTTTTCCAAGAATTTTGCGACGTTTTTGCTTGGAGTTACGAAGAGATGCCAGGTATCGATCATGATATTGTTGTACATGAGATTAAGACATACCCGGAAGCTAAACTCGTTTGGCAGATACTTCGCCCAGTGCACCCATGCAAAGTTTTTGCTATCAAGCTCAAAATTGAAAAAATTCTTAAAGCTGGCTTTATTTATCCCATGGCATTGACTGATTGGGTATCCAATCTAGTTCTGGTGAATAAGAAACAAGGTACCATCCGTGTTTGTATATATTATAGGGACATCAATAAGGCTTGTCCTAAAGACAACTACCCAACCCCTTTCATTGAACATATCATCAACGACTATGTCGGCAGTGAGATCTTCTCTTTGATGGATGGTTTCTCTGACTATAATCAAATTAATATTTTACCTGTGGACCAACACAAGACTTCTTTCATTTTCCCTTGGGGAACCTTTTCCTATCGAAAATTACCCTTCAATCTCAAGAATGTTGGCGCGACTTTTCAGCGCGCTATGTCTTACGCTTTCCTCAATATTAATCACATTGTGCAACCTTACCTTGATGATCTATCGGCGCATTCCATGCGTCGCCAAGATCACCCGGCACATTTGAGGGCCATTTTCATGTGTTTTCATTATTATCATATCTGCTTAAACCCACACAAATGTGTCTTTTATGTGGAGTCCGACCGACTGCTTGGTTTTATTGTGTCGATACACGGGATTTGTGTAGACCCTTTGAAGGTTGAGGCTATCCTTAATCTACCTCCTCCTTCCACACTCTGCCAGCTCCAAAGTTTGCAAGGGAAGGAAAACTTTTTTACGTCGTTTCATCCCCAATTACGTTGAACTGACCAAAGGATTCACTCGACTACTCAAGAACGGTTACGAGTTTGTATGGGACGATACCATGAACAAATCCTTTAAAGCTTTGAAAATTGCCTTAACCCGTACACCATTATTGTTTCCCCCTGACTATAGTTAGGATTACTTTCTCTATTTAGTTGCTTCGGACTCTACCATTTCCATGGTATTAGTCCAAGAGGATGACTTGAATGATGAAAATGTGATATATTATTTGATTTAGAGTCTCACGACTACCGAGACCAAATACCTACATGTGGAGAAACTGGCCTTGGCAGTTGTGCAAGTTGTCCAAAGTTTTCATCGCTATATCTTATTACGCAAAACCACTGTTATTTCTGATTGCAACCCCATGCAACATATCCTTACGCAAAAATTGCTAGGGGGAAAGTACTCCATATGGATAGTAATTATCCAAGAGTTTGACTTAGATTTTGAACGCGCTAAGTCTAATAAATCTTTGGTTTTCACCGAACTGATATGTGACCTTCCCTCCACTGAGACAGAAAATGCGGCAAAGGATTCCTTACCTGACGAATCCCTTTTTCTGATCAGTTATGATGACGTATGGTATGAATATATCATTATCTATCTCTAGACTCAAACTTTCTAGCCCGATCTATCTAGCACATATCGTCGTTGTATACGATATCAAGCCCGCCAATACATCATATATTCTAGGTGATACCCTCTACCACCGCGGTGTTAATTCCATTTTTCGATGATATCTTACTTACGATGAAGCTAAGAAATATTTGAATGACTATCACTCCAAAGCATGTGGTGGTCATATGTCTGGGTATGCCACTTCCCAAAATATCTTACGAGGGGGTTCTTTTTGGCCTTCTTTGTTTAAGGACTACATCATTGTTGTTCAGAAATGACATGCTTTCCAAACTTATAATAACAAGATAAGATCTCATCCTGCTCCCTTACATATTGTAGTTTCCATTGGTCCATTCACCAAATGGGGCATTGACTTCATGACATGTAACCCTCACTCGGTCAGGGGGCATGGATACATCATTGTAGCTATGGATTACTTCACTAAGTGGGTCAAGTCGATGCCTACATTTGATAACACCAGGAAAACTGCAACATTGTTCATATTCAATCACATTATTACTCGGTTTGGTTTCCCTCAAGCTATCGTTACTAATCACGGTAGTCATTTTCAGAATTTTATGATGTTTGAACTTACTGAAAAATTGGGTCTTCACCATGAAAACTCAACCCCCTATTATCCACATGCCAATGGCCAGGTTTAAGCAATAAACAAATTTCTCATCACTATGCTTCAACGGATGATAGGAATTCATAAGACAAGTTGGCACACAATGTTGTTCTCAGCATTATGGACCTATCGGAAATCCGTTAAATCCGCCATGGTATTTACACCTTTCCAGCTAGTTTATGGTATCGAGGTTATCTTGTCGATTGATTAATGTGAAATATCGTCTTTGAAACTGGTCGTTGAACTTCTCCCCAATACCTCTATCGAAGAAGAATGTCTTTTGTATTTAATGCAATTAAACGAAAACCATCGCGATGCCACCTTAGTTATTGAAGCCCGGAAGAAATGTGTTAAATCCCAATATGACAAGCATGTCAAGCCACGTGTTTTTTATGAGGGAGATCTAGTTCTTCTTTATGAAAAATATTGTGATTTTCTAGGGGCCGGTAAATTCGATGCCATGTGGTGAGGTTCTTACATTTTCAAATGTGTGTTGGAGAAGGGAGCTTATGAGCTAGTTGATTATGATGGAATCCCTTTGAGTGAGCCCCAAAATGGACTTTACTTAAAGAAGTATTATTCTTAAGTCATTTTTGCATGAGTGCTTGTACTTTTAGTGTATCATACTCTTGTGTGCTTTTCCATTGTTTGGTTTCGACACTCAGTTGTTTACCTTGCGTTGTGCTTGGTTTCCAGATGTCGGTGTCTTCGCTACCCTACATTGGCTTCGCTGATGGCGCTAGTCACAACACTCAAAACTTAGCATCTGTTGCTTGGAAAATCTACGCACCTACAGATGAATTGATTAGTCTACATGGTGTTTTCCTTGGTTGTCCAACTAATAATATCGCAGAATACAGCGTAGTCATCGAATTATTGACCGATGATGTTTCACTTGGAATCTGTCATCTTATTGTATGACTCGATTCACAATTAGTAGTCCTACAGTTTAGCAATGTCTACTCCATCCGAAGTCCTACGTTATTAAGGGTATATTTATAAATTAGCCTCTTGGAACGTCATTTCGATTACATTGAATATCAACACATTCCTAGATGTCTAAATACATTAACAGATGCTCTAGCTAATTATGTGTTAGACAGACATTTGAGAAATTTATAAAATCCAATCACACTATGTAAATACAACAAGTAAGCCGGTAGAAGCCTCATATATATATAACAATAAAAGTTATAAAAAAAATTGTTTTTGTCTGAAGACAAAAATATCAAAAATCTGAAGCACATGGCTTCATATACAAATATAGCATCAAGGATGCTTCTCTCTATAACATGTGACTGTTCGTGCTAATTTGTGGAGCAGTTGACCAATAGAAGCGGACACGCCCACTGTATGGCGTTGATAATGCCTCGGGATATCGTCGATAGAGGCATCTGGGATGTTCATAGTAAGCCCCTCTAAATTCTACTCTAGAATCTCGTAGTCAGCATCAATGACTCTTGATACGTCATCTCTCTCCCCTCGCCTCTAGATGGGGGATGAACCTGGAGGTCGGTAAGGTCCCACATCTACATAATCAAAAGAGCATTTGATTAAGTCATCGGATAAATAACACATAAAAACATTTTTATATATTTAAAAATCACAAAAACATTATAAAAAAAAATGTACTTCTTACCTATGTCCCCCCATTGGGAACCCTCATGGAGAACCAAGTCTAGATCACCTCGAAAGTCTAAACCGGCATAAGCATAGTTATCGACCATAAGCATCTGGGTCCTCAACCAGTCAAAGAAAACATCATTATACCTAATGATAGGACCAGTCACATGTCATGCCATGAGATCGAACCACCTCTTCATTATTGGATCCTGTGGGGAAAGTATACACCACTCTACCTGCAAGCACAAATATGGGACCTTCTCCAGGAAGAAGGAAACCAAAATCAATCTGTATCCGAATTGTTTCAGTTCACCCCTCCTGCACTTGGTTAATTATTTTTTCTTGCTTCTGAGAACCACGTCGAACCAGTTGAAAACTTAGGGCTCCATACATTCTAGCGCATATTGGAAGTAGCTCTGAAGAGCCATATGGGGAGTTGCACTCCTTTCCATGCATGTGATGGTGTAGAGGGCGGTCCATAGAGGCAAATCACAAACGTCTCTGATAGCAATTTTGACGCTATGCTTCTAAGTACCGGGTACACAATGCTCAATAATATAGTGACTCATAGGCTCACCACCCCCCTGCTACCTATCGGTGTAACTCGGGCCCCACGATGAGTCAAGCCAGTCAAGAAGTAGATATCCTCGACATCTATCGCAAGAATGTGAGCTCCCACATGGAATACCTGCTGGTCCACATCCCACATGTGAAAAGTATTCGAGAAACCTCAACTGGTCCCTCATGCCCTAGATCTTGAAGAATTTTAATAGTCCACACTTTCAGAGGGAATTTACAGTTTCCAAGTCATTCCCGGCAAAGTAATCTTCGTCCTCATGCTCTCTCTCTCGCCATTCCAACATTCTTACCATAGAAAACCTGCAATGAGGCATAAAAGAGAGATTATCACCTTCATCTTCTCCTTGGAATTTTTTTAATGGCAGATACATCTAAAAAGACTTTTTGATTTACGCATGTTGCAGGCTAGGACATCCATACAGTGCAGAATCATCACAATCAATCCTTAAGGTCGAATGCGTCAACCATGGGTCGTCACAGGACATGATAAAAGGCACCTGCGACGACCTCCACGCATGAGTACCCTTGCAAACACAACCCAAAAATCCATTTCTAACCAATGAAAAGCAAAAATTGATCCATGAAAAGTTGAAAGAGATGAAAATTACTTGTCCTGTGGAGACCGTTCGTCAAATGATCAACCATGGCTCCCGCAATCCGCAGTGGAAACTTGAGGTAAACTGGGGGTTTTTGTAACCAAGTTTGGGTGGAGTAACAATAGAATAGTGAAATGAAGTTTTTACCCATTTTTATTAACTTTTTCACTTTTTATATTATTTTAATATATTCCACCTAAACCATAAAGTTCTAACGACATTGCAAGTGTTTGGTTTTTTGAAAATGAAAAACCTAGGAGTGAAATGTTGAACAAGGATATGCATTTTGGCTTTGCTCTTATACATTTGTCGCATGTACATATCATTATAGAGTTTTTCAGGAAAAACTCAGAGCTTAGTTTTTGTTCTTTCTCATGCTCGTAAATCAATGAGAATGTAACCAAGTATACTTTTATCATTTTTTCAGACTCGTAAAGGTTATACAAAAAAGGAAACCCCTGGAGTTCCCTTTAATCTCTTTTCAGACTCTCTAAACATGAAAAGATTGTCGAGGGATCTTTCTCTTTTCACGCTCGTAAAAGTGTTTGAAGAAAACATTTGATGAGTGGTAGGTTATCACTTTTTCGGTCTCATCAGATTAACTTACAAAGGAACTTGTAGATTCCTCTTTAAGTTTTTTTCAAACTCTCTAAACGTGAAAAACCCTCGAGTTTTCTCTCTTTGGACTTGTTAAACAAACATTGAAAGACCTGTCTGAGCTCGAACCACTCCTTCTTAGGGCGCGTTAAACATACTTTGAGGGACTCGTCTGAAGGATGAGCCTACATCAACAAGCATATGTTATCCTCCTCAAGATTGTGTAAAAATAAAGAGGTACTCACCAGAAATGGTGGGGGGGATTTTGGGAAAGAAATGTGTCTTTGTATCCGTGTTAGTGGTAGTAATAGTTGATCTTGAACATGACACCCCCATTCATCATTGAATCTATGTTGGGAAATCCATTTTCCTCTCGTTTGACCATCTGCATGTCCATATGTCAGGTCCTTGAGTCGATACTTCCAAGACCATTGTTGTGTCATTCATATTTTCAAGAGGAGTCTAACCTTAATAAGCCTCCTATTGAGTTGACCATATGCAGTTATAAATTTTCTACCATGTCGGCCTTCCATGTGTCAGTTTCAAATCACTTCATACTCTTATCTACCTCAAATCTGTTAATTATTTTGTGTCATTAATGGGGGATACATCAAGGCCCTCCTGTGACAAGTCTTTTCTTGTAGACTTCAACTCATTATCCAAGAACAAGACATATAAATCATTCAGTAACTTAAATCTTGCATTCCTCAATGGCAAGTTTCTTCGCTTACAATAGTGGGTTTGCATCATCAGCCCACGATTGGAAGATTCCCTCGAGTGTTTGACTTCAAATCCTTTATTCACACTCATTGGATTGTACTAGGGTACCTTGGGATTCATTGACATCAATGGTGAATTACCTCGTGCTTGTTAACGGTTTTCATCATTGACTGGTAATCAAGTGGTTTCTACCATGTTTGACTTCAGCACCTGTAATTGCATGGTTAGATTCGTACTTAAAGACGATGGAATTGAATACCCTGGATCATCGCATTCTGGTCTAGGTTGTGACGAAGTATTCATGATTTATATTGACACATAGATCCACTTTGTATGTCTCGTGGCTATGTCTGAATTTGAATTCTTTAGAGAATGAATCCACAATGTATTCTGGGTGGCTATGTCGATTCACCTTGACATGGATCCACGGTGTATATTTAGTGGCCATGACTCATTTGACATTTTGTAATCTGAGTATGGGAATGCCTACCTCAGACAATGGTATATTATTATGTTGATGCTTGACTGTTTGCAGGTTCCCAACTGATGCGCTCTTTGTTTCTGACACACACATTCGACAAAGTATTTCGGCTGTCATGAGTTCCAGCCTCATTCTTTAGGGGACATTCTGTTACACATTATTTCGGTCATCTTAGTGATCCATTGACAACATGAGTTCATGTTCCCAAAAGATCCTTTCTTCATGAGGAAAGTGATTGACTTTCTCTTATCAAAAACGCTATTAAGGAAGGTCATCACATGCTACTCCATAGGCAGAGTGTGACGATGCCCGGTCGTTTCCCTCTACTATAAAACTAGCATGTGACGTCTCTTTAGGCTGCTCTATAGCTAAGGCGCGACGATGTCAAAAGGATAATAAAAGGTCGAACTTCACAAAACTTCTAGAAGGGGATAATCTAGAAGATGAGGTGGCATCTGTATGGTTGGGATCCTACTCGCTTCTCTGATTTGGTGGGATCATCCTAATATCTTCAACCATCTCTCTTTCCCCTATATAAAGAGAGATTTCTCATGGAAAAGGATAAGGTTAATGAAGGTTGATTCAAGCAAGATTAATATTGAATAGGCTAAGAATTGGATGAGGAATTCTACTTCAGTTCATACTTGAGAGCTTCATTTCAGTTTATCAAGTCATTATGGATCTTCTTCATTCAAGGATTCGAGCAATTGTGTGTGTTGGAGAAAAGGGTCACCGGAAGGGGACCTTGCGACATCAAGGCTTTCATTGCAATCTCCACTTGCATTTTAATATGATACAGTGATATGTTTATTTCCCATAAAACTTGCTTTGTTTTATTGTATGATTCCTTGATCACATGCATAAGTTCTCATTGAGTATATTATATTTCTTTCACTTTGGTTGGCTTGTGTTCCCTTGCAGATTCAATATCATAGGAGCATCAGAGTGGAGCTAGGACGACAACGGAAAGAGGGAGGGATATTTAAATGGTATGTTTCCCATCTCTTTCTAGCTAGTAAATGCAATGATTGGAGCTTAGGGAAAGTGTCATATTATGTTATGTTTTGTTCTAGATCTAGGTGGATCTAGGGAGATATGTTTATACCCGCATTTACCGATAAGTCCCATAACACTCCCTTACCTCATTGAGGTGTCCCCTTTCAACTGAAACTTCTTGTTTTTGTGACAAAAATAACCTATAGCCATTGGGGCTGCAGAAAACTAACTTTCTAACCCGTAATAACTCCTAAACTAACCCTAGGATTTAACCTTAACTTTATCCTAACCCTCTACTAGGCCTAGCGCACCTATTGGGCTAGCTAGAGGTGGTTTCTTGTGGCTGATTTTTCTGTCATTATGTTTGGTTTGCTACAGCCATAAGGTTGATAATATCTCTGCAACAACCTTTTGTTTTAGCCTTGCTTTTTGTGCTAAAGTTATTTCTTAATCATTGGTGAGTTGAGCTAGATTTCACTAGCTTACCTCTTGTCTATTTTATCAAATGCTTAGCACTTTATATTGCACCCTTTGCTATATTTATAGAGCTGATATATATCTCATATATTTGCTTCAATTAGGAACAACAAGTTTAACTTGTTTTTCCAACTAACATATTACATTGTATGCATTGTTTTCCTTGTGTCTCAAGTCGGTATCCACATTTGGTGGGTCCCTCAATGCATTTGGAAACCCTTGAAACTTCCCAAGACTCTTTCCCAAGATCTATAACATATAGAATTGACCTCTAGAAACATCCACTCATACTTATCACTTTCTATCTCAATCCCCCCTAGGGTCACCAGGATCCCCCCCTTGAGGTGACTTCCTCACCTCTAAAGTGATAGAGACACCTGCCTAAGGTGAAAATGGGTATGTGCCCTCCTAGTTTTTGCCAATTGGTGGTTGGGTCGTGATTTTCCCAACCTACAATTTGTGTGATAACATTTTGGTGATGTTTACAGGGAGGATTTTGAATCCTCTTCGTTTCCTAATGACATTTTGGCAAACTTCCCTACCAAAGCCTCTATCCCTTAGATTTCTTAGCGACTCCATTGAAGAACATTCCCTTTTCCACCCTTGATAAGTTTCCCACCCTTGATTTTTTGCAGGGTGAAACTGCTCGACCACCTCTCGTCTTAAGGATTTCGATTAACAGGTATGTCTCTTTTGGCCATTCTTGACTTCACTCTAGTTATGAAATTATTTTGGCTCAGTTGTGTGGGTTTGTGTTTGTCCTGAGTGCTGCAACTGTGTGGAATTTTGGTTTTGAATGGAAAATGGATGGTTCTACCGTGATAGTTTTAAGTTCATCGAAATGGTTAGTCTTCCTCGGTGATAAATCTTTGTTACCACTGCATTTCGGTTGAATGGTTTTGTTTAAATCATGGCTGGATGGTTGCCTTCACGATTCTTGGGTTTAACTAGAGCCTTGTTTTCATGTTTCGACCCTGTCAATGAATTATCTCCCGTTCACAAGTGAATCATAGTCCTCCTTGTGCGCACACCTTTGGCCTCGAAGTTTCACTGCAGTTAGTTTTGTTCCTCCTGTGAATGCTACCATGCAAACCATTAACCCTCTAGACTGGAGTTGCATAGGGAGACTATCGAGTGTGCCAAGTTGTTTTCGTTTATTTTGGTCTATTACTTTCAATACGGGCTCACCCATTGGTGGTATAGCAATTGTGTTGGTATGGATTTTCGTCATTGCCTCTGTAATAATAGTGTGAACCTTACAATGCCAATTTGCACTTCTAAAGTTCACAATCACACGCCTGATGTCAAAGAACTCAGTTGTTTTTAATGGAAGGGCCTTTGCCCATTTCGATTGGATGCGTGGGTATACACAGTTACCACAGCTTGTTCGGTTGATTGATTTTTTACCATAGTGGTGAATTGTTGGTTGATGTACAGTCATTATTTTTTCACTTATGGTGATTCGGTTGATGGCTGACATTGGTCACGAATTCTTAGGATTTCTCACACAGGTTGCATCTGTGTATGGTGTTTTGCAAATGAAACATGAGGCATGGTAACTATGGTTTCCCTTGGGCCGAATGATAATCGAACTGGATAACTATAGAAGGCATATCCACGACATCCTTGTGTTGTTGGTTGAATAGGCCCAAGTGTGCATGGCTTGATTGAATCATGGTGTGACTTAAACGAACAAACCACTTATTAATGTGCATAGCCTTAGCACGATATGATTGAGTTATTATCATGACTATGTGTTTGTTGTGATAAGTGGAAATTGTGGAGTTTGGTTAGTTGCGCTCTGTGTGTAGTATGGATAGTTCGTTTTTATACTTAGTGATACCCTCATAGTTTTAAGCATGTTATTTATTGAAATTGACCACTGTTGTTGATAGTCGTGTTGGATATTTGGCTCGGTTTTTAAGTCGCATTGAGTTATTTTGTTTTACAGTGGTATGGTTACATTGCCTTGGAAATTTACTCATGCATAACCTGTGTCTAAATGGTGGTTGTTGGTTGTATAGTCAATTGTCATTTCAGGCGTGGCATGTGAGGTTTTGATTATTTTGGTTTTTTCTACTACATATGTATATGGGAACGAATATCATTACAGATCTTGATTGGCTCTATTGCAGAAATAGTGACTTCATTATTATTTTGGAACATGACTTTTAAATATAGATGTGGATTGAAGAAACATATAACAGTGGTGGATGTTAATGATTACAGATGGGGAATGAGTGTTGTTGTTGACTATTATAAAATGAAAAATGTGAGAATAAAGGGAACAAAACCTCTTACAAATTGTGTGAAATACTTATTGTTCTGTAATGGAACTGTGTTGGATATTAATGGATAGTGAACTAGTCAAATACATAGGAATTATTACTCAGTCATCTGATTGTTGGTTGATGCATCTATTCTTACTGTGGAATGTTTTATGGATCACTTGATTAATTTCATGAACAGTAATATTTATCCTCCCCTCTCATTATCTCACTTTTCGCTAATTGCAAACCCTTCACATATCCCAGATTCACGGTTTCAATCCCTGTTTTGATATTGATTACAGCCAAGAGAATTTTTGTGTTAAGTGGATGAAGTGGCAATATCTTGGTAGATTGCAGTGAGGTTTTATTTGGTTGATTTATAGTTGATTGTTGTTATCATTGAGAAGTGAAATTTTTTTCTCCCCTTTCATTATATCATATTTTCTCTCAATACAAAGCCCTCACATTTCCCAGAACATTTTTTCACCCCCCTGCTCGTTGATTAACATTAGAACAATTTGTATGGATTGGATTGCATGAGCCTGATACATTATGAGCCAAATCTATTTTGTATTTTTAAGAGTTGTCATGCATGGCTATTTAAAAGACTATTTGCTAATCGATTACACATGCAGGATGAGTTTTTTCAGTCGGGGAAGCCATGGCCGAGGAAACAGAGGTAGAGGTAATTGGAACCAAAGCCCAAGAAGGCACATGTTCTATATACATTTTGATGTTGATTCAGAAGATCTTGGCCAATTGTTTCATGTTGGATTCTTTAATTTGATTGGGTAGGAAATAGTCCAACCTAGGCCTGAAAGTCCTCCCTTACAAGCCCCTCAAGCCCCCGGTATCCCTGTGCCTCCTCATGTCTCTTTACGGCCTGAAGTCCCTGAAAATGATGGGTGGAAGGAGATTGTTCACCCAGCAATCTCCCAACACCGTGGCTAGCCCAACTTGACTTTGCCTGCTCCTCCACCTTTGAACTCCAATGTTCAAGCTGCCCCTAACCACTCGCTAGTGCAATCCTCCCATGCCAGCAAGAGATTGAAGACTGAATCCCACCATGCATTTGATAAAGGAAAAGCTATTGCTTCCCCTTCCTCACCCTTCAATGACTCTGAAAAATCTATGTCTTCAAGGATGCATTTGAGGGACGATTGTTCCCATGTGATCAGTGAGATAAAGCCTAAAGGCTCTGCCCAACCCAAGGCAAATTCAGGAAAATCAAGAGGTGACAGCAGCAACCAAGGAAGGGTTGCATCACAAACTGGAAAATATGGCTTTTGAATTTTATGTTATCTATTGTTTTATGACATTTGACTTCATGGATTTTGGACAACATGTTTTATTTTGGGTATATGAATATTGTTTTGAAATATTTTCAAATTTTATGAGCTAAAATTGCCAAAAGTAACTATGTTGAGGGGAGGCACAAGGTGTTGTGTTTGCTTAACAAATGGATTTTGTTATAGTTTTT
>JASDQU010506198.1:0-18000 GCA_032191745.1 Picea mariana | reverse complement strand
AAAGTTAGTTTAGTCTTTAGTTAGCTTAACTAATGAATTGGTTCAACTACTCCAACCAATTCTGACTTGTTAAAAGAAAAATAAAGAGGAGGAACAAGAGGATGATAGAAGCAGAAGCATGCTAAGATTTTCTCTTTGAGTTTATGTTGAGACAATTTAGTTTGCATTCATTCATATATTCATTATAGCCTAATTTTCTTTTATGATAGCAGGGTCTTATTGTAGACAACAATATTCAAGGCTGAATCAAATCACTCAGACACTTGTTCTTCAGAGGTGTTGATCTATCTTTGATAGTCTGTGTAAACTTGTCTATTTTTGAATTAGTTTTCATGACTGACAAAGGCTATTGTGCAGAGTCGAGTGGGCAGCAATTTGTGGCAAGTTGATCCATCTTTTAGAGTTCAATTTTGGTTTTCTGTCAGAGGTCCTTTTGTATGTTCCATCGGGGATGTCTAAGTTTGACTTTGGACCAAGATTTATGTATGAGATTTTGTAAATAAAATGACTCTTTGGTGAATTGGAATGAAATAAAGGATTGTTTTCTGTCTCAATTGTCTTGATTATCATCTTTGTGTCTTTAGTTTTGTTCTTATATTTATTTCAGCAACTGATATATTCAAAAAATACATAAAAAGTGAATTTCCAGCAAGCTTCTTGTTGATAAAAGACTAGCCTAAGCACTCGTAATTAATACTTGTGAGTTACGATATTATTTTTGTTGGCTATAAACATAGGGTGATATTCCCGTCTACTTTACTTTAGCCAAGTAAAGTCTGAAAATGATTGAGTAAGATCAATTCATATATTTTCCTCAACATTTATTTGGTGACCATACTGGGGAGATCTTCGATATCTCTCTGGTTAAATTTTATACTCGATTTTCATCTATACATATTTCTTTTTCTAATTTTGATTCTTTGACTATTTTTCTTTAATGACTATTCTTGTTGCAAGGCAACCCGATCTCCAAGACCAGACCAGCATTGCTTTGAACCTATTTCATACTATTTTAGACACTGCTAGGACAGATGTTGAGCTTAACCATTCTTGGGCAGCAATTGAACGAGATATTAGTACTGGAGAACAATTGGAAGCTAGACGTAGGAAACCTAGAAATCAGCAGTAACCTTTTGTTTCTTCAGTTTCAGCCATTCTTTTATGTCCTTTGATTCTCGTGCTTCTAGAAGAAGAAGCGGATTATCACCTGAAATCGGTCCTATTGTTGATATAGGAAGGAGAAATGTTGTGTTATCTTCCCAACAAAGTGCTCTAAGGAGAACTTTATCTGATTCATCCAGCTCATGTTTCTTTCCTTCATCTATCATCCACAAGATGGCATCTAGTGGTGGCTCTAATGGCACTGGAAGTGCTCCATATTCCCAATATTCATCATCATCAGTGATTGGTAGATTGTACAACCACCATATCCCCATCCAATCTACTACGAACCCCACCAAAGTCATAAAGAAGTATGGACTTTTTCATTTCGAAGAAGACACCAGAACTACACCATGGCATGTGTCCTCTCCTCTTAACCTAGCTCCTGTTACTCGTCCACTTCCAAAGTTTAAAGAGAATTTGCCTAAGCTTTCAGGAAATAACATTGTCAGTACCAATGAACACCTGGTGGCATTTTCTAATGCTTGTCATAACATAGGGGCCAACGAAAATGATACTTGCATGCACTTACTCATCAATTCCTTGGAAGGGAAGGTTGCGGCCAACTTTTTTGACCTTCCTCCTAAGATTTTGTCTACCTAGGAGGAATTAATCTACTGGTTCAGATCCAATTACGGGAAATGCAAAAGCCCTGCTGAGAAGTTAAGGGAGTACAATAACGTCACTTACAAAGATGGTGAGGCCATCAGGTCTTTCAACTTACGTTTCACCAAGTTGTATAATCAAATCCATAAACTTATTCGCCCTTAGAACCAAGCCACCTTCATGCATTACTACAATGCATTGCCTTCTTTTTACCGTCATAGGCTAGAAGAAAAATCCATTGATAATCTAGGTTTTGCTCTACACACTTGTTCAGAGTACAAAGAACAGCTTGAATGAACTGGTCTACCCCAGGGAGAATCAGTTAGACAGACAGACATGTATGTTCTCTTACAGCTAGTACAATATATGAACAATCGTATGATAGCATTTGAGTGGAAGGGTACTATCTCCCCTCTCACCCCTGGAGCTTCATCTTCTTCTGCCCCTCCTTTTAGAACTCCAGTTGAAAATAATTTTTATCCCAAAGCTATCATGCCTAGGAGTTGGTGTAACTTTTTCAAGGAACACCATGAAGTGAAGAAACCACGTGTGAGGTAAGGAGGAGTGCTAGAGACAGGATCTTTGGTAAAATACCAGAAGCTACTATCATTGTCCTAGATTTTTCTGAGCTATAAGATGTCATGGTCATCAATACTAGGAACAAAGCCTATGCCCCAAAAGGAAAGTTTGACCCTCCTCGCAGTTCTTCTAGCCTGAGCTCATCCTCAACCGTTGTTGTGCCCTAGGTTCCTAAAATTATTGAGAGTCAAGGAATCACTCCTCCTCCCCCTTCTTCCAAATACAATATCTTGAATCAATTGGCTAACATCAAAGTAGATGCAACCCTCCTAGACATGGTTGCCATCCCTGAACAACAGATGCATCTAAAACAATTCATGGAAGGAAAATATTTTGTTTTGGCCAATCTTTCTGAAGAGGTAAGAGAAGAGGATTCTTCTATAAATAAAGTAGGTGTACATAACTTCATATACTCTGTAAAAAATCCCCCTTTTTTATATTTTTGTAAAAATCATGGATAAAATCGCCCATTGTTGCCTCATTGATGGTGGTTCAGGCCCAAGTGTTATGTCGAAGATTATTATGGAAGAGCTAGGCTTATATTTTACAAACGAAAATGCCCAAAGCATGCTTTCCTATAATAGTCTACAACAAAAAACCATAGGAGAAATTAAAGATGTAACCTTGGTTTTGTGCGCTCACACCAAGATAAGGACAACCCTCAGCATTCAAGTGATTGATATGCCTGTAAGCAATTATTCAATTATCCTAGGAAGAGATTAGCAAGCCCTAATAGGTGGATACCTCTCACTCGATGGGACGCATTTATCCGTTCCTCAGAATGGTAAGAATATCATAGTTCTTAGAGAGGGAAGGATTTCACCCTACATAGAGAATGTCCCGCAATCTAACGTAAACTATGTCAAAGAAGACCTAGGAGTATATTCCATCTTTGCTGAAGAAGATAATATTCCTTTGGAGAGAATTGATTTAGATAATGATTTATTGCATATTTACTTTGATGGTTCATGCTCTAGTGAAGGAAATGGGGCTGGCATTACCTTGGTTTCTCCTGTAGGAAAAAATCATAATCTATCCTACAGGTTAGAGTTTGCTTGTTCGAATAATGTCATTGATTTCGAAGCTTTATTATTGGGCATCGAGAACGCCATTAATCTTGGTTGTGGTCACCTTTCAGTTTTTGGAAGTTCTTAGCTTGTTGTGAACGTAATACGCAAGATATGCTCTCATAGTAACGAGTTGATGGAACAATACTCCCAAACTATTTAGGCACTTGTCTCGAACCTTCTATATTTCAACATCACTCATGTGAAGAAGGAGTTGAATTCCATGGTTTATCGGTTAGTTGTCTTTACAGCCTCTCCTAATCAGAAAATGTTGCCTCGTGGGCCCAATTGCACTTTTCAATCCCTATATCATCCATATTTTCCTGACCATGTAGAATCTTGGAAGGCCCTCCCTGATGATGAGAGGATTTGCGCTATCATCCAAGATGAACCTCTTAAGCCCGAGGAAACAATATCCATGGAAAATAATAGGATTCCTGAGGTCTTGACTCCTCTTGAGAGTTGGATTTTTTTTAGTGTTGGAGGAAATAAAGAAAAGGAGGAGGAGTTACAACTGAAGGTGGTTGAAGCCATTTGCATGGACATTAGGACACCCGGATCTTCATCGAATGTTAAAATAAGTGTCCAGGGTTCTGATAAAGAAGAAATGAAGTCTGTTGAATTACTTGGTGGATTTCAAAAGGTTTTTGCTTGGTTTAATGTGGATCTTCGTGGTTTTGATCCAGGTCTTGTTCAACATACTATGAAACCAGCGAGGAAAAAACAAAGACTTTTTAACTATGAACTGAAGGCAACCTTTCGAGGGGAGTTGAAGATTTTCTTAAGGACTAAATTTTTTTTTCTAGTCCACCCTAAATGGGTTTCCCATTGGGAACCTGCTTCGAAGACCACTAATAATATTAGAACCTGCATTATTCTTCGAACTTTCAGGCAAGCAATTATGAGAAATCATTTCCCCCCTCTCAGTATGAAAATGTTTCTGCAACAGGTCGTAGAGTTACACTTAGAGCCCTTACTTGACAGTTTGTTTGGTTACAATAAAATCAAGGTAGAAGGGGCAAATATTCACAAAACCACTTTTACTACTAATTGCGATGCTACATCTTACAATTGTCTGCCTTCTGGTTTATTTGATACAAGTATCGCCTTAAAAAGGCCTATACACACAACATTCGATGAATTGGTTAGTCTCCATGCTTATCTTGATGATTTAATCATATGTGTAAAAAGGTTGATAGTTACGTCAAAATTTCAAGTGTTGGGTCATCTCCAAATTACTTTTGTCTTGGACACTAACTCAGAAATATCAAAGGAATTACAGAGACAATGATTTTCCCACACCACTAATAGTCCTCACTTGAAGTATTGCAAGGGACCAGCGTGAAAGGTCTTTTTTCCGATTGCATTCTTCTATATACTAGTAGTTTAGCTCTGCTTTCAATTTTTGGGCTTCTTTTTTTCTACTTTACAGGTTTTTGCTTTCTAAGTTGAATTTTTGTTACGTTTTATTTTTGTCTTTTACTGCTACTGTTTTAATTTATGCATTATGACTTCTGTTGCAATTTTTGTCTTTATCATCTTTTAAGTGTTTGGTCAAGTTAGAATGCACTATGAAATAGTGTGTACAATCATGCACCTTTCTATCTCCTCTTCAACCGATGTAGTCAAGACTCCGTCGTTTTCTGGTTGGATCAATTTTTCCACAGTGACACCTCCGCAAAATCATTGTTAGTCAATAACAATCGAGCTTACACAGTTGTTATGATCTCTCCTCTGAAGGGCCTTTGAATTTGTTACATATTTCCACTGCTATCTTACGAGGAATCAGTTGTTTCCCGCTTCTTCTTGCCATTTCTTCATCCATCGAGATGTTACGAGAAAATCTATAAGTTTTCCTCTTTCAAGTTGAGAGCATTTTACAGTCAAACGATTATGCATACAGTGGTAAAACCCCTCATACTTAACACTTTTCATGAGTTATTCCTAAATTCACGTTCATCTTTCCATTAAATCCGCTCACGTCCCCCTGTTGCATAATCATTCGAGTTGCGTATTATTGACGTTACTATCCTTGGTTTGTGAAACAATGAGTTTTGAGTTCTAATTTGTTAAAAACAAATTTCCATGTGGAGTCACCAGTTTGTTGATGATTTAAAATGTCAACGTAATTTCACCCACAAAGTGTTGCTAAAGCCTATATTTATATAAGACTAACTAATGTTAGTAGGTGGGACCCCTTGAACTTTTGAAGATCAAACCTGTTCATTTTCAATGTTATGATGATATGCTACAAAGGTTTACATGGTTGATGAGAATATGGTTTCCATTGATATGAGTTAAGCTTTGAGATGTTGTTCCTTCATGATACTACAACATGTTATTCATATATGGTATTTGTTCTTCTCGCACCTTCACAACAAACATGTTAGTAAAATTACATGAAGGGCAGTTTTGAAGAAGGCAAAGTATTGCAACAAGTGCAAAGGGGCCTAGTTCTACAATACTACGTGCATAAAATATTTTTT
The DNA here is from genome assembly GCA_032191745.1 of Picea mariana. Classification (NCBI taxonomy): domain Eukaryota; kingdom Viridiplantae; phylum Streptophyta; class Pinopsida; order Pinales; family Pinaceae; genus Picea; species Picea mariana. The sequence goes on along the minus strand of JASDQU010506198.1, from coordinate 12,101 downwards.
GATTATTTTTAAACCCTATCTAACAAGGAAATGGCTATGAAATTGTGTTAAATTACATTTTTATATGCATATGGTGGAAATTTTGGTGGCGCATTTGGCAAGGTGATAATGCAATGGTTATGCATTAGTTAATGGGATCGATAGTTGATATACATATGTTATGAACGTCGGTGGCTCATGGAAGTAACAACTTTGTGATTTTATATAGTCCATATGTATGGTGATTATGCTATGCTTCAGGTTGATGTTGATCATGCTATTAGTGATGATTCTATACATGATCTCTTAGGTTGTATCGTGGTCGAGCGATTTATTTGAGTTATATTGGGAATATGAATGTGGGTGGCACATTCAGCAAAGTAATAATGCGAATGGTTGAATTGTTATATGAAACTTGGATTATTCTATGGTTTAAATGTGTTGTTATTATCGATGCATGGGTTGATTAATGGTGTTAATGGGGGGCTCATTGGCATGTACTGTTGAGTAAATGAGATGTGGGTGGAGGCAACATGAATTTACTACACGTCACCTTTACCCTTCCTGTTGGTCGCTGCCCTAGTCAGACTATTGTTTGATCTTGTTGTTGTGTTCATGCTCCGGATTTTGTGCAGGGTGAAACCGCTCGACCACCTCTCGTCTTAAGGATTTTGATTAACAGGTATGTCTCTTTTGGCCATTCTTGACTTCACTCTGGTTATGAAATGATTTTGGCTCAGTTGTGTGGGTTTGTGTTTGTCCTGAGTGTTGCAACTGTGTGGAATTTTGGTTTTGAATGGAAAATGGATGGTTCAACCATGATAGTTTAAGTTCATCGAAATGGTTAGTCTTCCTGGGTGATAATTATTTGTTACCACTGTGTTTTGGTTGAAGGGTTTTGTTTAAATCATGGTTGGATGGTTTCCTTCACGATTCTTGGTTTTAACTAAAGCCATGTTTTCCTGTTTCGGCCCTGTCAAGGAACTGTCTCTTGTTCACAAGCGAATCATAGTCCTCCTTGTGCGTACACCTTTGGCCTCGAAGTTTCATTGTAGTTAGTTTCGTTCCTCCTGTGAAGGCTACCATGAAAACCCATAACACTCTAGATTGGAGTTACACAGGGAGACTATCGAGTCTGCCAAGTTGTTTCTGATTATTGTGGTCTATTACTTTGAATACGAGCTCACTCGTTGGTCGTATAACAGTCGTGTTGGTATGGATTTTCATCACTGCCTTTGTGATAATAGCGTGAACTTTACATTTCCAATTTTCACTTCTAAAGTTCACAGTCACCCACCTGATGTCAAAGAACTCAGTTGTTTTTAATGGAAGGGCCTCTGCCCGTTTCGATTGGATGCGTGGGTATACACAACTACCACGGCTTGTTCGGTTCATTGATTTTTTACCATAGTGGAAAATTGTTGGTTGATGTACAGTCACTAGTTTTGCACTTATGGTGATTTGGTTGATGGATGACATTGGTCACGAATGCTTAGGATTTCTCACACAGGTCACATCTATGTATGGTGTTTTGCAAATGAAACATGAGGCATGATAATTGTGGTTTCCCTTGGGCCGAATGATAATCGAACTCGATAAATATAGAAGGCGTATCCACGGCATCCTTATGTTGTTGGTTGAATAGGCCTCAGTGCGCACGACTTGATTGAATCATGGTGTGACTTAAATGAACTAACGACTTATTAATGCACATAGCTTCATCATGATATGATTGAGTTATTATCATGACTGTGTGTTTGTTGTGATAAGTGGAAATTGTGGAGTTTGGTTAGTTGCACTCTGTGTGTAGTATGGATAGTTTGTGTTTATGCTTAGCGATACCCTTAGAGTTTTAAGCATGTTATTTATTGAAATTAACCACTGTTGATGACAGTCGTGTTGAATATTTGGCTCAGGTTTTAAGTTGCATTGAATTGTTTTGTTTTATAGTGGTATGGTTACATTGCCTTGGAAATTTACTCCTGCATAGCCTGTGTCTAAATGGTGGTTGTTGGTTATCATGACTGTGTGTTTGTTGTGATAAGTGGAAATTGTGGAGTTTGGTTAGTTGCACTCTGTGTGTAGTATGGATAGTTCATTTTTATACTCAGTGATACCCTCATAGTTTTAAGCATGTTATTTATTGAAATTGACCACTGTTGATGACAGTCGTGTTGGGTATTTGGCTCATCTTTTAAGTCGCATTGAGTTGTTTTGTTTTATAGTGATATGGTTACATTGCCTTGGAAATTTACTCCTGCATAGCCTGTGTCTAAATGGTGGTTGTTGGTTGTATAGTCAATTGTCATTTCAGGCGTGGCATGTGAGGTTTTGATTATTTTKGTTTTTTYTACTRCATATGTATATGGGAACGAATATCATTACAGATCTTGATTGGCTCTATTGCAGAAATAGTGACTTCATTATTATTTTGAAACATGACTTTTAAATATAGATGTGCATTGAAGAAACATATGACGGTGGTGGATGTTAATGATTACAGATTGGGAATGAGTGTTGTTGTTGACTATTATAAAATGAAGAATGTGCGAATAAAGGGAACAGAACCTCTTACAAATTGTGTGAAATACTTATTGTTCTGTAATGGCACTGTGTTGGATATTAATGGACAATGAACTAGTCAAATACATAGGAATTATTACTCAGTCATCTGATTGTTGGTTGATGCATCTATTCTTACTGTGGAATGTTTTATGGATCATTTGATTAATTTTATGAACAGTAATTGCTATCCTCCCCTCTCATTATCTCACTTTCTACTAATTACAAACCCTTCACATATCCCAGATTCATTGTTTCACTCCCTGTTATGATATTGATTACAACCAAGAGAATTTGTGTGTTAAGTGGATGAAGTGGAAATATCTTGGGTAGATTGCAGTGAGGTTTTATTTGGTTGATTTATAGTTGATTGTTATTATCATTGAGCAGTGACCATTTTTTTCTCCCCTTTCATTATATCATATTTTCGCTCAATACAAACCCCTCATGTTTCCCAGAACATTGTTTCACCCCCCTTCTCATTGATTAACATTAGAACAATTTGTATGGATTGGATTGCATGAGCCTGATACATTCTGAGCCAAATCTATTTCATATTTTAAAGATTTTTCATGCATGGCTATTTAAAAGACTATTTGTTAATCAATTACACATGCAGGATGAGTTTTTTCAGTTGGGGAAGCCATGGCCGAGGAAACATAGGTAGAGGTAACTGGAACCGAGGCCCAAGAAGGCCCAGGTTCTCTATACATTTTGATGTTGATTCAGAAGAGCTTGGCCAATTGTTTCATGATGGATTCTTTAATTGGATTGGGTAGGGAATAGTCCAACCTAGGCCTGTAAGGCCTCCCTTCCAAGCCCCTCAAGCCCTCGGTATCCCTTTGCCTCCTCATGTCTCTTTACGACATGAAGTCCTTGAAAATAATGGGTGGCAGGAGATTTTTCACCCAGCAATCTCCCAACACCGTGGCTAGCCCAACTTGACTTTGCCTACTTCTCCACCTGTGAAACCCATTGTCCAAGCTTCCCCTAACCACTCGCCAGTGAAATCCTCCCATGCTAGCAAGAGATTGAAAATTGAATCCCACCATTCATTTGATAAAGGAAAAGCTATTGTTGCCCCTTCCTCACCCTCCGATGACTCCAACAAATCCATGTCTTCACGGATGCATTTGAGGGACGATTGTTCCCATGTGATCAGTGAGATAAATCCTAAAGTCTCTGCCCAACCCAAGGCGAATTTGAGAAAATCAAGAGGTGACAACAGCAACCAAGGAAGGGTTGTATCACAAACTAGAAAATATGGCTTTTGAATTTTATGTTATCTATTGTTTTATGAGAGTTGACTTCATGGATTTTGGACAGCATGTTTTATTTTGGGTATATGAATATTATTTTCAAATATTTTCAAATTTTATGAGCTAAAATTGCCAAAAGTAAATATGTTGAGGGGAGGCACAAGGTGTTGTGTTTGCTTAACAAATGGATTTTGTTATAGTTGTTATGAACTAAAGGGAGTCATAAGGGGTCCCACCTACTAGTTATTATTTATATATGAACCTATTGTGATTATTACTTTTCCCCCCTAACTAAATTTAGTTGAGTCTTTAGTTAGCTTAACTAATGAATTGGTTCAACTACTCCAACCAATTCTAACTTGTTAAAAGAAAAAGAAAGGGGAGGAACAAGAGGAGGATAGAAGCAAAAGCATTCTAAGGTTTTCTCTTTGAGTTTATGTTGAGACAATTCAGTTTTCATTCATTCATATATTCATCATAGCCTATTTTTCTTTTATGATAGTAGGGTCTTATTGTAGACACCAATATTCAGGGTTGAATCAAATTACTCAGACACTTGTTCTTCAGAGGTGTTGATCTATCTTTGATAGTCTGTGTAGACTTGTATGTTTGTGAATCAGTTTTCATGACTGACAAAGGCTATTGTGCAGAGTCGAGTGAGAAACAATCTGTGGCAAGTTGATCCATATTTTAGAGTTCAATTTTGGTTTTCTGTCAGAGGTCCTTTTGTATGTTCCATCGGGGATGTCTAAGTTTGACTTTGGTCAAAGATTTATGTATGATATTTTGTAAAGAAAATTACTCTTTGGTGAATTGGGATGAAATAAAGGATTGCTTTATGTCTCAATTGTCTTTATTATCATCTTGGTGTCTTTACTTATGCTCTTATATTTATTTCAGCAACTGATATATTCAGAAAATACATAAAAATGAATTTACAGCAAGCTTCTTGTTGATAAAAGACTAGCCTAAGCACTCGTAAGTAATACTTGTGAGTTAGGATATTATTTTTGATGGCTATAAACATAGGGTGATATTATAGTCTACTTTAATTTAGCCAAGTAAAGTCTGAAAATGCTTGAGTAAGATCAATTCATATATTTTCCTCAACACACACGAAGACGAAGAGATGGTCATTTTCATTCATACTGATGGTCTTGTGAGAGAACCTTTACATATGATTGATGAGAATAGACACTTTTATACAGACTGGCAGATGCAGGTGGGATTTTGGTCATCTCATTTTCAATAGAGACCCCATTTACGACATTGAGGGTAGCCCTCAAGAAAAGAGGTTTGATTTTTCATCTTCAGAGAACTACTTATCATGCATATATGATTCACATGTTTGGGAGCCTGATGATGACATGATTACATATTTATTCGAGGACTCTCAGTCACTTTCATCCTCAGTATTGGAGGAATACCAGTACATGGCCACCTCAGAGCGATAAGAGGCTCACTCTACGAAGAGGAATTACTTTCACATTGAGAACTTCTACAAGGATTCAAAGATAAAGAAGGCGCACTTTTCTAGACCTGAGGCTGTCCCTTACCTCATTTTCGCTTCTTAGGAAAATCATGATTTTTTATTAGGACCTCTCATATATTTTCAATCTCTAGGAAGCAACAATCATGTTTAGGAGGATGAAGATGAGCCTTCGTCTACATATATTATCCCCCTTCAAAGATGGATTGATCAAGCTTGTGGCTATCACCTCAGGCAGAATTCCTTGCATGATCATAGTTGTGAATATTCATTCCAGTAGGATTTCTTCCTTCCCACCCATCTCCATGAGTTTCATTTCATGATTTATTATACATATATTTATGCTCATGATCATTATGTGCTTGACTTATATTTTTTATTTTACATAATCAAGCACAGGGGAAGATATGTCGATGGGATGATCAACTGGTTGCACTAGTTGTATGACTTCACTTGACATCACCCATCACCTGATCTTCAGGGCCCTGTGGCCCCCCAGGTAAGTAGGTAAGTCATTTTCATTTCTTACATTTTCATATTGATTTCTCATATAAGTTTAGATGCAATTCATATTTAATTTTTCTCTACTGGCATATCGATTTCATGCTTAGTGTAGAAATTTTTTTAAAAAAATGTCAAAATTTTTCTTTTCTAGATTAGCTTTCATTTTGGATTTTATATATATGGATGAAGGGTGATAGCACCACCCTATATCCTTTGATCCTTTTGTTTGAGTTTTGGAAGGCACGGGTCTACCAGGAGATGTTGTGGTTCTCATGCACTCTACAGTGAGCACATGTTCCCAAGTAGGAGGGAGACATTATCCCCATTTTGTGGGATAACTGAGATTGTGTCTCGAGGCCCTCATGTTGTAGATATGGAGTGTCGAGAGACTACATGACCAACAGTATCCATTTGCATAGATGGAGACCCTTCTCACCACACAAAGGTCATGGATTTTCAGATGGCATCCACCACACTAGTTGGCTTCCGAGAGGAACTTGTCCTTTCTCCATGAGGTACAAGTTAGGTATTATGGTAAGTGTCATTTCAATATTTGAGGAATTTGAGAATGTTGTATCTTAGACTGCTTTAGATTTCATGACATATGATTAGAAATTATGAATTTTTCCTTGTTTCACCTTAGTGGTTGACATTGTGCCCTAGTAAGTGGTCTTCCTTGGGAAATGATTTTCTACTACGAACTCCCTCAAAGACCCATCGTACCATTCTCAACCATACTTTCTACTTTTCATCACTTAAACCCCCCATTTCTTTATCTCTTGGGATTTTAGGGTGTATTGACCCAAGAAGGGGTTGTCCCTCATTCTATGGGAACAAGGGATTGAAGGCCCAGAGGGATTGTTATTGGGTAAAAGATAAAATCCTATATATAAACCTTCTAGATGCTTCGCCCATTTATCCCCTAAGAAAGCAATGAAATGTTTATCTATAAGAAAAGGGGACCCACAAGAATAATGATTATGAATGCTTAGGGGGTTAGTTGGAGGATAGGAGGTCTCATCACGAGTCAGCCTATCATGATCATGGATATATAGTGGTATGACACTACCATCATCTAGCCACTAAGCCAGGGTAGTGGCTCTCAGTTTCATAGCTGAGAGAAAGGGGGTCCCATCACGAGCTAGCCTTCTCAATACCGAAAAAGTATTCATGAGTGACATTGTCATTATATGGACACCACGCCAAGAAAGTGGCCTTCAACTCATCCTTAAAACATGAAAGAAACAAATAATGGCAAAACGATGGGCTTGGAAAAAATTGCATTGCAAACGAAGGTGCCACACACCCTCTACAAAGGCACCCATGAATGAGACACTATAACCCCTTGTATGTCATGAACCCCATGCCCATTGAGTCTTGATCCTTAACCACTTCATCCACTTTACATGGATTAGAGAGGGATCTCTTAGAAACACTTCTTGACCTAGGGAAAGATCTACCCAATAAGACACCTCGTCAACCCTCCCATATCCAAGCTTGGCAATTCGCTTAATGTCTTTGAGCACTTAATTGTTTGACAGGGTAATAGTTGATGCACATGCTTAGGTGGCTTATTTATTGAATTTATTTTCTTATCATGATATTTTTTCTTGAGATCCTTGGAGGGCATCCTTATTTGTCTTTGCAAGACCTAGCTGGTGGATAGTTTTGGAGGAACAAGCCTAGATTAGGATTCCACGGGGCTTGAAGCCCACAGGTGGATGCCAAGGGCTTCCATACCAGATGAGAGAAACATGCCTTCAGAGACCTATATTACATTGTGGGCAACATAACATAGCCCTCACATGCCAAAATGTTTTCCTAGGAGAGGCAAAACGTCACCTTTGGAGGCATGATGTCACCTAGGAGGGCAAGGATTTGTTGGTGAGGTTATCATTCATTGGCACATGGATGTTTTGAGGAGAATGAATCTTTGACCATGAATAAAATTACTCAGATGCTTGACATGTGGCTTTGGGAATCCTAACCACACTCCTCCAACACCAACAACTTGATCCTAGTGTCAAAACATCCCCTAAAGGGGTGAAATCACCTTAAGTTAGGGTTTATTTTTGTGTAAAAGTAAATTTTAAGTGAATTGTTTAATATTATTTGTGTAAAGGGGAAAGATTACATTTGTTGATCCATAGTCTTTTGGTTTACCCTAAACTTATGTGGACAAACTATTTTGGAGACATTTTGTATAAATAGAGATCGTAAGATCTCATTTCATAACATAACTCTCCCATTGTGTGAAGTATTGGACTGAAATTTTCGCCCTCTTTGGCTAGTTCTCTCTCTTGTGCACTTGTTTATGGCTATTTATTGGATTATTGGTTGATGCAAGTGATGTGATATCCTTGGAAGGCTATTCTATTGCTACTATGGTGGTTTGTCTTAGATTTTTCCTTGAATTGGTAAGTTTTCTACATTGCTGCTATCACTTATTTTTCAAGTCAAGGTTATTTTCTAGAGCTAGGTAGGAATTATAAGGGCATACACGCCCACCCTAGTCTCCATCACTTTATGCTTACATTTTATTGGTTTAAAAAGTGTTTTCTAATAGAAGTATAAGGGCATACACCCTCTTAGCCTAAACCCTAGCTAGAGATACTTGCCTTGGGGAGTAAGAGGATTTACACCCCCAAGGAGGTAGTACCTCTAGCTATTTCTTTGCTTGAATCCATTAACCCTTTAATTGGAGGCACTAGTCATTTACTTGTTGCATTAGAGAAATAAATTGTTGTCTTGGTAAACGTACCAATTTCAAGTTTTAAAGTTCTCTCTTTGGGAAAGTGTTCCTCCAGCCTTTGGCTCCCTTGCCTCATTGAGGCATCCCCTTTCAACCAAAACTTTTTGTTGTTGTTACAAAACTAACCTAAAGCCATTAGGGCTGCTGAAAAAAAACTTTCTAATGCTTAATAACTCCCAAACTAACCCTAGGATTTATCCCTAACTTTTCACTAACCCTCTACTAGGTCTAGCGCACCTATTGGGATAGCTAGAGGTGGTTTCTTGTGGATGATTTTTCTTTTGTTATGCTTGGTTTTCTACAGCCATAAGGCTGATAATATCTCTGCAACAGCCTTTTGTTTCATCCTTTCTTTTTGAGATAAAGTTATTGCTTAATCATTGGTGAGTTGAGCTAGCTTTCAATAGCTTACCTCTTGTCTATTTTATCAAATGCTTAGAACTTTTTATTGCAGCCTTTGCTATCTTTATCGAGATAATATATATCTCTTATCTTTGATGCAATTATGTTAAGAACCAAATATCAATATAGCATAGAAAAACCTCAGAATAAGTACTCAACACCTTGTAAAAAAGAGAATTCCATATAATAAGCCTCTTCGAGGGAGAAACCTCCTTATACACCACAAAAATGTTCAAGTACAATATGATTCCAAATGAAAATGTCTCCTTGGTATATATATATAGGAGACTAGGAGGTACAATTACAACTAATGGACCCAAGCCGACATAAATAAAATAACATTACTAATGTAATATTCCCCAATTAATGGGTAATGTGACACTATTTAGGGATTAACATGCCCTTCCCCTTCAGACAAGTGTTGTCTGCAATGCTTGAGTAATTCTAGATTCTTTTGTATAAAAGACTCATCTTCCCAAGTGGAATCTCCAACGAGAATTTTCCTCCACTTAATGAGATACTCTGAAATGGATCTATTCCTCAGCTGGTGAATTCTTGTGTCAGTGATGGCTTCAGGATCCAATATGATTTTTCCTTCCTCATCAATTTCTGGAAATATAGTTTGAACTGGGATCTTGTCACCTATAACCTTCTTCAAGCATGAAACATGGAAAACTAGGTGTACTCATGAGGATGCAGGAAACTCCAATTTGTATGCCATGGTACCAATCTTTTGCAACACCTTATAAGGACCATAGTACTTTTGTGACAATTTATTATCCTTCTTGGCTTGCTTGAGGAACATATGCTTGTATGGTTGTAGTCTTAAAATCACCCAATCCCTGACTTCAAAACTTCTTTTACTACATTGTTGATCTGCTTGTTGTTTCATGCGATTATGTGCCATGGTCAGGTTATCCTTTAATATTTGGAGAACTTGTTGTTGATGCTCGATGTGATCTTCTACTGCTTGAACCTTATATTTTTATTTTAGAGAAGAAGTGATGGAAGGACTGTCGTATCCATAGAGTTCCATAAATGGTGTCATTTTTGTTGCAGTGTGAAAGGAAGTGTTACCACCATTCTGCCAAGGGTAACCATTTGAACCATTGTGTTTGTTTATTAGAGACAAAGCAACAAAGGTAGCCTTCCAAACATTTTTTCCTTATCTCAATTTTTCCATCAGATTGAGGATGATAGGATGAGATATGAGCCAATTGAGTACCCAAACAAGAAAATAATTCTGTCCAAAAATGTCCAGTGAAGATAGGATCTCTCTCACTTACAATAATCTTTGGGATCACATGTAGTTTTTGAATTGTCTATATGAATGCAGTGGAAACTATATTGGCTTTGAAGGGATGAGAGAGTGCACAAAAGTGTGTGTACTTGGTCAGTCTATGATCCGAATTATTTTCAGCACGAAATGAAAGCGGAGATATAATAAAGAAATGCACAGAGATATTGCAGGTATTCAATAATATAACATAAATGTATCAGAGATGCAACCATAAACACATATATACAGTAATACACAATTTCTATTAATTAAAAAAATGTACAGAGACTATAAAATACAGAGTGAAAGACTCGATAGAATGGTGGTAGCTTATCTCTGAGAAGAGATGTGACGGCTACTCGCATTTGCAAGAAAATGATTACGATGAGGCTCTGAAGGCATTTTTACAATAAACGGGAATGCCAAAAGTCCTAGACATCCAAAAACCTAACCCTAGGAGATGAAGCGCCAAAATTCATGTGGGCCCCGTTTGGGTAAGTGAGTACATCAGCTTTCCGGGGTCGTAACTTTTGCATACGATCTTCGTTTTAGGCGTGTGATAGCTCGTTAGAAAGGTATCATCAAGGAGATTCATTTTGGGGGCTCAATTATGCCTTTGAATATCATTCAGAACCTCAATCTTGAAAAAACTTCATTTGGACCCTCAAAATGGCCCCGGAAGTTAAAACCTGATAAAAATAGTAAATTGCCAAAATTGCCAGAAAATTGTTTTGAGCCATTTGAAAAAGGTAGGTGGCCACCGATATCCACCTGGATCAATCCTCCCTCCTTAGAAAGCAATGGTATCCATTGCGTTGAGTTCTCAGGGGAGAGGGAAAAGCATTTGTTGGATCTGCATCTTGGTGAGTTGCTTGTATTGTTGAAGGCGTTGCGTTGCTTAGTTTGTGGAAGTCTGCCATGAACTTGTTGAAGTTGAGGTTTTTCAACAAGTCGAGCTACATGAGAGGAAGGCGTGCAGAAGGAATATTTGTGCTTTGTTTCAACCTTTTCGACCTGTTTCTGTTGGATAAAAGGTGCAGGGGGCGAGGCTGTAGTGGTTGCAGTGTCCTTCTGTTCCCCTTTTGAACAGCTTGTGAAGAAGTTGAATTTTGCAGTATCAGATACTACCTTGCAACACTTTTTAGGTGGAACAATAGTTGGAACTACCTCTGGTATTCTGTAGAGATGACCCCCCAAAGTAACAATGACACTACGGGGTCGAGACCCATAAACAGCATGGCGTCTCCACATATATGGTTGTCCCAAGAGAACATCACAGACATCCAGCGGGGAAACATCACATAATACCTCATCCTTGAAGGGTTGGATGCCATATGACAATTGACATTGTTGGCTGACACGAAGATCTCATCCTGGCCAAAGCCACCCGATGTTGTATGGTTGGGGGTGTGGTGTTGTCGACAATCCCAACTGTTTGACGACCTCTGCTGAGACGAGGTTTTTTTGGCTTCTGCTATCAACAATAAAATGCAATGGGGTCCCCTTCACCCACATCTGTGAATGAAAAAGGCACTCCCCCTCTTCAGGATCTATTGGTTCTTTTGGTTGAATTGTTGCGGTCACAAAAATAACAGTGGGGTCTGCGTCAATGATCTGTCCTTTACCATTATTTTCAGAATCAGATTCTGAATCAGGGTTTGGCTCCTTGTCTTTGATCTCGGCCACCAATGATTGTTTTGAGTGACATTCATCAGTGTTGTGCCAGGGGATTTTGTGGAAATCATACCATTTTTTGGTGTCCTTCTTTGTCTTCCTGTGGCCCTTCTTTTCCTGGTTTTAGGGAGACTGTTTGTTAGATCCATCTTTGTCATACTTTAGTTGTTGCATATTTTCAGACCTGAATTCCCGTTTGCT
>JASDQU010506197.1:8066-18701 GCA_032191745.1 Picea mariana | reverse complement strand
ATATATATATATATTTATTTATTTATAAGCTTGTATCTCACTGCTTAGTTCTCAACAATTATTAAGGTTGTGACTCTGACCTCCTAATAGAGTTTTCACACAATTCTTCCACAGGAAACTCCCTCAGCATGCAACTTCCTTATTGCACGTCCATCACTATCTGTGATGGCCTCAACCTTGAGTTACCTTTATTTGTTTACCAAATATTCCCTAAGGAATATAAACATGCATCTTTGTCATGCACCCAAATTATGTATCCATACATATTATGGTTTCGATAACTTACATCCATGATGTACTTAACCATATGCATAATCAAAAGTCTGTGTGTAGCTTCCATGGGTATATTTCACATCCTACATATATCTCTATTCTAAAATTATTCAACTCATGATTTTTCAAACTCATTCTTATGTGATCCTCAAGGCATGATCATTTGCCTCTTATCCTGACAACATACCATCCTTGCTCATTTACTCTTTCATTTATTTATACTCATGTTTCCTGAGGGAATGGAGTGCATTCCCCTTAATCTATCACTCAAAACAGAACTTTCATGACTCTTAAAAAATGGAGTCAACCATACATCCATGGTATTCACTTAATATTGGCAAGTGCAATTCTTTCCTTACATATCACTCAACAAGGCATCCATACTATGCCTTTATTATACATATATCCTTACATCATACATGTGCATCACTTTCACATTTAATATCATTCATACCTAACTGCTATTACTATCATGCTTCATATAAAGAAGCTACACAATGCATTAAATCCATGCATTCAAGCATAAACACACACAAACCTAACCAAGCATTCATCATGCAAGCTCATTGCTTGCACCCTTTCCATGTCATGCATGCACATGGGAATCTCATACTTCTAGATCCTCCTCCAAGGATATTTCTTCCATTCTTATGACAAGCCTCATAGGGATACTAAACATTGAGTTTCCCTCTCAGTTGAGAGCTTGCATTAATTCACACGACATCCGCATGGAATTTGAATCAGACATAGTCATCACTAGGTTCCCTTTTCATACGATAACAACTAGCAGGAAAACACTCTTGTCTCAACCTCCCTAGAACATTACCCAACTTATAAACAGAATCTGGGTAATTATAACCATGCCCAAGGTATCATAATCAACCAAACTAGCTTCCAACTATATCTATATGGCTACCATCCACCACTGGATGTCAATCTAACCCATTGGGCTTCTAAAAGTGCCCCAACACTTCCTTTACCACATATAGGACCAACAATTAGTCAACCATTTTATCTTAATTTTAACAATTTAATGTCTATTACCATTTGGACTATTCCCTTAAAGCCCAAATGCAATTTCGAATTATGTTATTTACTAAGTATCCTAGTTCAGAAATCTAGAGTACCTTTAGGTCAAGATCGGTTTTGACCATTACACCTAGAATTCCTCCTTCTATTCAACATAGCCAGGGATAGAGGCCACTCTCCTCCTCCCACGAGAACTATAGTAGATTAGTTTCCTATCCACCAAGCAAGGGAGGTTGTGGTGATTTATCACTCAATCACTCTATATATATACAACTTTGTTTATCATCTTGATTAGAAAAACCATGTCCAACAATTTCTGTACCCAGAAACAAAATTTGTTTCTCTGTCCACTTTGAAACCCAAGAGTTCCACATGCTCTCCCTTTTTAGGGAATGGTCACTAGACTCATTCCTTGGATCGTGAGGAGATATACACCTATACTAGGCTTAATCCTTCATTAAAGAAATAATCATTACTACTACGGATCCTCTCCATCGGTTCACATTGCTATTCTATTTTAAATATGAGTGTTCTTAAGCATAATCCCATTCCTGTAGGATCGGATATCATTTCCCAAGAAATGCTAGGCTTCCTTTGTCACAGACTAGCATGATTCAATATCGTTGGGTAAAATCCCAACAGTATTTTAAATCTGCATTCTTCTACTCAAGGAACTTATGCAGATGATTTATGTTTGTAAGTAACATTCTCCACAGGCTCATCTTAGCCTTGGTAAATGAATCTTATGACTATACAATAGCACGTACAATTGCACAGTGAAGTCAACTTATTTATTTGGGAATATTAGCAACATACAGTGTCAATTTCCAAAACATCTATCAACAACAAAGGATTCCATTCCTCTCTTCACTAGGGGTTTTCTACACCTCTTAGGAATGCGGTAAGATAGCATGTTACCCCTTAAATTCCTCCATAAATATTTTCATATGACTCATGCATGAGCCCAAGCAGGCCAAGTGTTGTAACAAATCTCTAATAACAATTTGTAACACATCCACGGCGGGGACTCAAATTTTCACTCTTCTTAGGAGAATCAATAATCTCATTCAGGGTCTCTATTCCATTCTTCTCTTCTAGAGATTTCCAACCATGATCTCCATTCTCTGAAACCAGCTCAGAGCTGGAAGATATCCTCTCCCAAGTTCTTCAGGTTCTTTAATCACCCTATAATTGCATATGACTGCAGGCTATGACGAAACATAAATACATTAGGTGCCAAGACGACCACCACTCGAATCCTATGGAGTGGAAAACCTCTGAAGTTCATGATCCGATGTCGCATGTCCTCAGGGATTTCAAAGACCCTAATTTAATTCGGGACTTCGACGTTCAGGAGTTTCAAACATTCCTACAAATGTTTCCTCCGAAGTACTTCGTACCTGAAGTTACAAATCGAGTGCCACATGTTCCTCATGATAGACAATTATGATATTCTTTGGGACTTCGGTGTTCAGGAGTTCAGAGTACTCCAACTCATTTTCCTCTGAGGTACTCCATACTCGAAGTTCCAGATCAGGCGCCACACGTCCATCTAAATCAATGACTCAAATCCACTTCAGGACTTTGGCATTCGAGAGTCTCAGATGCTCACAACACCTTTTCTCCCAGATTCTTCTGAAGTTAAGGATCATGGGCCATGCATCCCTCTCATTCGATGGTGGGGCTCCACTTCAGGCATCCCTATAATTCATGTTTATTTCTCCCAGCTTCCAAAGTACGCGATCTGCTAATACATGTCTCCTGCAGATCGATGACTATAAATTACTTCAACTCTTTTGGATTCAAGAGTTTCAACCTCTCCCCACTCTCTTTCTCCCATAGTGATTTCACCCAAATTCGATGATCTGTCGATGCATGTGTCTCTCAAATCGATGGTCATGATTTACTTTAGGAGTTTTCAACTCACGTGACCCCACTTTCCTCGGAAGTGGCTATCTCCCGAAATGGAATATTTGCTTACATCTTTCCTTAGTTGACGGATGACTCAGATGAACTCCGACTCTTCGACCTTTGGGAGTTCTTGTTCAACACATCCCCTTTTGTCCCGGAGTGATTTCACCCAAAGTGCAGGATCTGACGACACCTGTCCCTTTGGCTTGGACAACTCAGATATGCTTCGGCTCTTCAGCTCGTAACTTTCATTCAAGGGTCCTTTGGATCCCAGTGTGTGCCACTCTGAGAGGGACACCTAAAAACCACATCACTTGACACATGGGCTCCCATAGGATCTCGAAGTTGATACTCACGTCCCCACTATCGAATGGTCGTGAGGTATCTTGAAGGATCCTTAGATCCATACTCCACACAACTTCGAGACTTTAGGGGTTTTGGTGCTACCAAACCTATGTCCTCCCGAAGTCATCAACGTTGGACTGAATATATTGTAAATCCAATGGTCTGGATAGTTCCCGGGAATCCTCATATCTATGGCCCAGATTAACTTCATGACTTTGGGGGATTTCATCTCCTGTGCAATGAATATGCTCGATTCACAGGACCCGCGAATTCCTAAGGGTTGTAAGGGTTAACACCTACATTATTTCTCCAGATCCACCATTTTTGAATAACTTCAGCTTCTCCCAAACTAATCTCATCCATTCATATTCCAAATGAAAGGATCTCTCCTTTTGGGACTTAAATATCGCTATCCTACATGTGATTTTCTAGCTCCTTAAGTACCTAGGTAATTTGCGCTAATTCTTCTTAATTTAATGCTTACAGAAATCCTCCGTGCACCTCTTGCGCTCATCTATCAACTCTATAACTAAAGGGGTTCTCGATCCCTGCACACCTCACAGAGGTTTTGTGCACACATGCACTACCTCTCCTAAGTTTTGACCGATTCCTTCCTTTAGAATGACTAGGAGTGTCAGAATGTATACGTGAGGCTATACACAAAGTCAATGAATTCACAGTTCATTTATTTTAACTTGAGCCACCACAGGGCTCACGAATTTACGTGTATAGTCTAGATAATTTCTTATTTTCTTAAATACACAATTAGACAAAATTGAAGGGATACGGTATAAATCATTAAGAAAACATATCCATCCCTGCAACATTCATAGGATATCCAACTTTAATTCACAGTTACCACTTAAATACACAAGATATGCGATTACTTATCTAGTACAGGTGGTAGCCAACTAACTGACTGTGGGTGTTCTTCCTTCCACCCAACCATAGGATCAGAGGCATTCATTCTTAGAGATCTGGCCACCCCCATGCCAAGACATGATATCACTAGGGAATTTATGCCAATTATCATTGATCCTTTCTCTTTCACATCTTCTGCGAGGTTTATCATATGCTTCCTTAGCATCAATATCATAGACTTTCTCTCAGGTTCCGTTATTTTCATACTCTCAAAGATATCTCTCTCTATCATGACCTTGATGATTTTTATCATATGCTTTCTCCACATCAAGCTCATGGCCATCTACTCGTTCTCTACTGGAATGTTTCTCGCGTTATCCACTCTCCTCTTAAAATTCACTCACATGCCTTGCACACACACCCCTCCTATATTGTTCCTTCTGTCAAAAGAAAAACTGGGTAAGCATTTTCTGCTAGACCTAGTGGTACTTCGGGCTGGCATTCTACAACTAGACCATGCTTCCATTCATGGGGGTGGTTGATAATTCAACCACTAGTCCTTTCTTCATTAACTGATTTCTATCCTTGGGATCTAAAGGAGGTTTATTATCCTCATCAAAGGGAAATTTGGGGTTATTTTATATAATGAACCCTCTTATAGTTTTCACATTCTTTCCTCTAGTGATATCATGGTCAGTACTTTCAAGGCTTCACCCCCACAGTTAGTTATTGGTAACTCAAGAAATAATACATTTACAATGTTCCCATGCCACAACATGGTAACCCTAATAAATGATTAATTACCAGTTGGGGGAAACATGGGTGTTACACTGACCCATTTTTAAATTTGAGGGAAACAATAAAAACATCAGTGTGTTGCAAATTCTCTGTTTTGTATAATTGATTGGATATTCACCCTTTTGAGAGGTTGTCACCTGTCCAGGAGGGTTCGAATGGCTTCTCATGGATCATCTAGATGTCAAGGGACACCTGCACCTAAGTTTTATCTCCATTAAATACCTCATGCAGTGAGGTGGAAACAATGTATTAATGACTTCCAACAATTTCCTGAAAATTAGCAGTTTGTTGGATTTTTGTCTCTTTAAATGTTGCCACCTATATCCAAGGCTTAGAATCCAATGAAAGATATGGAATTCGACCTCCTAAGGATATTTTAATGCTATTTTATATTTAAGAGAGGAGGGATATGTTGAAGGGAGAGGGGATTCATGAGCCAAGAGAGGCTAGAGAGTTGTAGGAGGAACTTTGCCTGTGATCATTGTTACCCTAAGGGGCTTATGTTTTTGTAAACATTTATGTTATCATAAATTTAGGATATTTGTGGTATCAAATTGTTTTTTCTTTGTTTTCCTCTTTGTCTTCTTACTCGAATGAATTATACACCTTGAGGATCATGGTTGCCTCTGATTAATGGATTCTTGAGCATTTGAGGATCTGATGTATCTTTCCTATTAGTCACTATTTTCATTCAAGTACCTTGAATTCATTTATTTAGAGAGGATATCTTCCTTATGGATTTTCTTCTTTGTGTTAACTTTTATCTTCCTCTATCCAATAAACCTTTTATCTTAAATATAGATTGATTGATTTTAATGAGAAGGGTGTTTGCTTGACTCCATATCCCAATGGTCCATCACTGATTTACAGTAGCTAACTATCTTTTCCTTTCCTTGTTTTCTTCTTCTTGCTGCAGTATAAACCCAATCAAGTATTTTTATTTCAAAATGTGCTAGGCTTTATCTTAAGAGGTCTAAGAACAACTTCTAGTGATAATATTTTTGGCATTGTTGCTGGAGATGGAAATGAAGAAATCTTCCCTCGGAGAATGACATTGATCAGATCCATCTTTTGATGGTGAGCAAAGGATGGTCACATATCAAAGACTGCATCATTCACTTGGCAAATCCACTCCATGAAGGAAGAACCTATTGGTGACTTCACTGATACATGATACAATAGCCATGGAACTTATCTTGGCTTGAAGGTTTGCACCTTTAATTTTTTCATCTATTCATGGTTTCCCACATCCAGTACCTCATTTGACAAAATGGGGATATTTTCTTCCTATCTTCAAAGAAAGGAAAGAAGAAAATCCTGCAGAACACCTCATCAAGTTTCATGAGTGCATGGATCTACTGGATCTACAACATGAGGATGTTCATATGAATATGTTCATGCATTCATTGGATGGGGATGCACGTAAATGTTATTTCTCATTACCCCCTTCCAACATTTTATCCTTGAAGTATTTTCACAAGGTATTCAATGAGCACTGCAAAAGGTACTTTTCAGATGAGTTATTATTTGACATTTGTTGTGGGGAATATGAATTGCATGATGAGATTAAAATTTTAGATAGAAAATAATTTCTCCCTCACAATAATCATCATCTCTCTAATGATCTTCAAGATGATGTGCTTTCCCATAAACATGAACTAGAAATGGATAATAAAGAAGATGAAGGTTCTCCTACTACCATTTTTCCTTATTGTTATAAATCTAAAGATTTGGTTGCTTTAGATATAAAACACAATGATGAGTTGTCATTTGGTCAAATTCCAATTGAAATCAGTAAAAGCATCCCTCAACTTTCATATTTGCAGGCACAGGGATATGGCAGCACCCATGGGAAACTGGATTTGCAGAGATCATCCATTTTCAAGGACGAAGAAAAAGAGGACTATCTTTCTCCTTATGTATCTGTTGCTTCAAATTTAGATGAGAAGGCTAATTAGGATGAGGAAGAAGGTGATGTTGTTTCAAATATGTTTCAATATCATATTGATGATGATTATATGTAGAAATATTCATTTTTACCATTAGGATTTTATCCCAATGTTCCAATATTTGACAATTATAGTGACGAAGAGGAAGAATTTAAAAATTATAAGGGTTCTTTGACTAATGGAATCACATCTAGTTCTACTTTTTAACAAAGATATGATCAACAATGCATTCATGCTATGGTCGATAATAGTTATGAGTTTTTTCTTCCAAATACTTATGAAGATCCTCTTATTTCTGATACAATTTTAAAAGATATCATTGTTGGAGAGTGTAATCAACAATTTTTTCATGATATATATTTTAAGACTCATCGTTAATTTGATCATTATGAAGACAATGATGTAGAATATCAAGAACATATCTCTTCTTTCCTCTCAAAAATTGTCAGCTATAATGAACCAACACATCATAGTGATGGATCAAAGTCACAGGGATATGACAAAGGAGAACATAAAGGATTAGATGAGCAATTTATCATGCATGTTTCTTTGTCAGTTGTTGAGAAGCAACAAGTTTTTTATGAACTTCAAGATCCAGTAGCCACTTATATGGAGATGTTTTGCAGTAATGAAGTTTCAACTATTGCCATCTTTAAGGCTAGATTTTTGGATTGTAAGTATGATTTCAAACATTATGATTTACATGCTACAATCTGTGTGTTTGTGAATTTGCATAAAGTTGGAAGGAAAGTTCAATTTGTTAGTCAATTACTTACTTGGATGTATTGGAGATTCAGGTTTACTTGATCAGTTTTCTTCTACTGATTAGAAGTAGGAGTAGGAAGGAGAATAAGCTTGCCATACGAGCAGTGAGATTCTTTTCAATTTGTTGGTTTGCAATAGTATAAGACTCCATGCCCATGGAACAACATGGTTATTTCCAGTCAAATATTTTAGGTGATAGGTAAGGCCTCTAGTCTACAAGTTCTTGGAAGCTTGCAAGAAGCGTGCCATCCCCCATGGAGCCAAATGTTAGCACAAGAATTTGCAGTAGCATTTTTGGTCATTTCGCAACACCGATGAATTAGGAGTTTCCATAGCACACCTTTGTCATATGCTCCTTTACCATAATTCATCATAATCAACTGATGTCATATCTCCCATTGTTTTCATTTCCCTTGTTTTTTAAAAGGAATATGGAGATTTGGTCATTTATGATCTTTCTAACTGTTTATCAATTTGAATTTTTCTCCCAAGATTGGCTTTGTTGAAATCACTATTTCAAACAAGTTGTAGATTGCACTACGGGATCAAATATTAGATTTGAATTGGAAGCTGAGGTGGATGTTTCCATTCCATAGCTTGTTGTCAATCTTCCATCGTCAGCCACAACCTCCATCTCTTCTTCCACAGACTCCATAGCCATTTTCCAACTGAATTTCACCTATACTAAGGTCAAGTTACTCTGCTTGAGAATATTGAATTCCCATTCATTCACTTGGCTCTTGTGTCCACAATTCTCTACAAAAACTATCTGCAAAAACTATGCTACGAAATCTGCAGAACTGTTTTACAGTGGTGCTATGGAATTTTCTTTAGCGGTTATTATTACCAATTTGATCATAAAACCCAAAAAATGAAGTGGGTTTCTCTGAAAGTTTTTTTGGAGGCATATGATATCCCCGTTGACATTCTGACCAAATTTCAGCTTGACCCAGTTTGGAATTTGAGAGAAACAATTAAGACACCAGTGCACTGCAAAATGTGCTGCAAATTCTTTGTTTTGCATAGATGATTGTATATTCTCCTTGTTGGGAGGTTTCCACTTGTCTAGGAGGGTTCAAATGGATTCTGATGGATCAATTAGATGTCAAGGGACATCTTCACCTAATTTTTGTCTTCATTAAATATCTCATGCAGTGAGGTGGAAACAATTTATTAATGACTTCCAACAATTTCTTGAAAATTAGCAGTTTGTTGAATTTTTGTCTCTTTGACTGTTGCCACCTATATCCAAGGCTTAGAATCCAATGAAAGAGATGGAATTCTACCTCCTAAGGATATTTGGATGTTATTTTCTATTTAATAGAGGAGGGAGATCTTGACGGGAGAGGGGATTCATGAGCCAAGAGAGGCTAGAGAGTTGTAGGAGGCACTTTGCCTGTGATCATTGTAACCCTGAGGGGATTATGTTTTTGTAAAAAAATATGTTATTATAAATTCAGGATATCTCTAGTATCATATTATTTTTTCTTTGTTTTCCTCTTTGTCTTCTTACTTGAATGAATTCTACACCTTGAGGATCATGGTTTCCTCTGATTAATGGATTCTTTAGCATCCGAGGATCTTATGTATCTTTCCTATTAGTCACTGTTTACATTAAAGTACCTTGAATTCATTTATGTAGAGAGGATCTATGCCTTATGGATTTTCTTCTTTGTGTTATATTTTCTCTTCCTCTATCCAATAAACCTTTTATCTGATATATGATTTCATTTCTTTTAATGAGCAGGGTGTTTGCTTAACTCCATAGCCTAATGGTCCATCATTGATTTACAATAGCTAACTGTATTTTCCTTTCCTTGTTTTCTTCTTCTTGATCCAGTTTAAAACCAACCATTTCTTTTTTTTCAAAATGTGTTAGGCTTGCTCTTAAGCAGTCTAAGAACAACTTCTAAAGCTAACACCCTCCATTCATTAGGCACATGAAAACAATTAGGGAATTGGATATCCCAAATGGAACTGTTGTAAATTAATAATTCCCATATCTTGTCCTAAATGTTATCTTGTTGATGTCTTATTCCTTTATCCCCACTTGATGATAACCTAACCTCAAGTCAATCTTCGAAAAGATTTTTTCACCTTTTATCTGATAAAAAATATCATCAATTCTTGGAAAATGATATTTTTTATTTATGGTGACCTTATTTATCTATCTAAAATCAACACATAGCCTTAAGGTTCCATACTTATTAAAAAAAATAATTGGGGCTCCCCAAGGTGACACACTTGGGTGTACACCCTTTCTTTAATATTTCTTCAAGTTGTATATGTAATTCTTTCAATTTCGGTATGCCCATTATGTAAGGCATTTTCTACACTAAGGTAGYTCATGGCATCAAATCAATAGATAAATTAATATATCTCTTTGGTGGAAATCCTTGGATTTCCCCAAAACAATATTCAAAATATTTCAAGGTTGGGTGGTCTTCAATACTTGCTACCTTATATTTGGCTGCCTCTTCCATATGGGTTGCAAAAATTTGACATCCCTTCCTAAAACTCCTTTTTAGATGCATGGATGAAATTTATCTAACAACCAAAACTCTTAGGATGCCTTGAATATTTCCATGTTTCCCTCCTTCATCAAGACAAGTTATTGTCTTGTTGTAACAGTCTAGGACAACATGGTGTTTTTCTAACTAATCCATGTCAATTAAACAATCATATGAAACCAATGATATGATGT
>JASDQU010506196.1:20768-31269 GCA_032191745.1 Picea mariana | reverse complement strand
TTGGGGGATACTGAATGGTTTCCTATACTTTTGATTGTGAGTGTCACAATACTTAGGTGTGGGGGAGGGGTTCATGAGCTGACAAATGATCATTTCCTATAGAAGTAGATCTTTGCAAGAATTTTTGTATTATTTCTATGATACAGGTTATTACATTGATAGTCATGTTATTTTTGAAATGCTTAACTCCTGTGTGCTATAAATTACTGAACACATACTTAACAGAGCACTCTTTATCGGTTTATCGTTTCATTACAAGCTGCATATTGTAGGTTTGAAAATACATTTTTATGCTTGCTATAACCCATTCATTGTAGGTTTTTTACATGATATGTCATATGAAAGAAGATTGACTGAGCATGGAGCATTCTGCCTCTGCTCATTAACTATTGTGATTGTCGAAAACACTTCAAATTTGCAGGTTATCCATTATAAGAGGTGAAAATGCACTTAACACAGAGGTACCAGATGAAGTACCGTATGAGGTGCCATATGAGATGTCGTTTGAGGTGCCGAACGAAGTTCCATGTGAATTGCACACCAGTAACTATCCTAGATTCTAGGTAACTGGAAATAAATTACATTCAATTGAATTAGTTGCAGGCATTAATTAAAGATTCTTCATATGTTTATGATCAAATGTCTAAGTCAAAAGACTTGGACATTGACCTAACCATGCATCATTACATTGCTCCAAAAACACACCTTTGAATTCAAAAATTCCCACACATGGCAGCTCGTGCACACATGTGGGTAACCTACTTCACTATAGATGCATTAAAAATCGGGTTGGACACTCAATTATCTCATTTTCCCTTACCATTTGCTCTCCCTTGCGTTAAGAAATCGTGGCCAACCTCTACCATTTCATCCCCTATTCAAAACGCATTTGATCGGTGCTCAATTTGTGCCATTGTTTATCTCAATTACACCCTTTCTTGGTTAATTAACCTCTTTCACAATTCCTAGGAGATACGAACCTTCCTCCTATGCATACTTGTTTTCCATTCCTGAATTTTCACAGTGCAGAAAAGTGTTTTTGCGCGCAAGCTGGGGGGCATTTCTGTCTAGCTTGCAGGGCCACAATGATGACCTCTCCATGCAATTTGCAGTCAGTTTTGATGGTAAGACAACACATGTAAGGTATCTTACCTTTGAAGTTTCAGAAGAGTCCATTATTGCTGCCACGAAGCTCCCAAGAATGGGAGATAGATGGTTCAAAAACCACCAATTACTGTGCTCAAGTTATAACAGGGTGTTTAAGCCCGAATTCGAGAGCATTTCAAGAGAAAAAGGGTATGTTAAGGAGTGGATAAAGGTGGAATTCATCAATCCCCTCATCGTCATCACAAGGTTAATTACATGTGAAGGTAGATACTCTACTTTCAAAGCTTGTCATTTTAGATTGTTGGCTCATTTTCTATTCAACAAACCCTTAAACTTCCCCTTATATTTTCTCAAAAGCTTGGAGAAGATGTCCTCTCAAGTGAGGAAGAATGTGACTAACCCCCACAATAGTCTCTTCCACCATGGCTTGATCAAACTCCTCATTCTTACTTAACTAGAGAAACAAGGACAAAATTGGGATGCCTTTATCTACCAATTTGCAATCCCTCACTTGATAGTTAAGATCGGAAAAAATCCACTTATCCTAAAAAATATCTCTCCATCCAAGCCTTGCTCTCCAAGAACTCCAAACACCTTTTCACAAACCCTCCCTTTGCCAGAAAAATACCAAAATCTTGATGATATCCCTACTTCTTCATCAGGTAAAAAAACCAAGAGAAAAGACCAAAAGAAGCCTATTGTTAACCCCCCAATGCCTTCACTCTCTCTTGATCCTACACCTAAAAATATCCAAGAAGTAATGCAGCAAGAATTTCCCATCATTCCCACAAACAAGAGGGGAGCCAATCGATTTGGCAAAGGACCCTTTCGGAAGAGTACCCGGAGCACCAGAGCCAAGCCTTATGAAAAACCTCCACCTGCTTCGAATCCTATCCAAGTGTCCTTCGACCTTGAGATCCCTCATAAGAAACCTAGGGAAGTTTCTGCGGATGGATTAGAGCCACTAAGAAAAAAAAAATCAGAACCTACCTCACCTTACCAATATCCCATCACTCTTACTTCACCCATGCCTACTCTAGATCCTAAAACTGATAGATTGTCCACATCCATCAAAGGATCTAAGCCTTCCTCAGAGATCAACGATTCTTCCCCAACCATAGAGGAGCTACAAAAGGAAAACCATCATCTTCTCCAACAGTTGGAGGAAAGGAAGACAATAGATACACACCTTCATCATGACAATGCAGTCCTTCAAACAAAGGTTAACTCTCTTCAATGATTGGTCGATGAGATGAAAAAATCTAACCGTAGCCTCAGAGCACAACTGAAGCAACACAAGAGTCACAAGGCTAAGTCTTCACAGGAAGAAGGAGAAGCTTCCAAGGCCAATCCTCCTCAACAAGCCTAGTCACGAGGGATAACTTATTTTTTGTTTGTAGTGCGACCTACAAAATCGTAAGTGTGGGGGTAATGTTGGGCCCGAAATATGGTCACTTTTATGATGATTATTATACACTTTTGTCGCATGTACATATGTGTTTTTCATATTTTAAAGGAGCTTTTTGAAGAATTTCATGATAAAACAGTATGATCGACACTAGGTACGTGTAATTCATGTTTACTTATTATATTGAGTATAATTCGTCATGTTTTATGATTACCAAGATCTAATTCACCTTTTTCTGGTGTTATAGGGAAACAATGCACCACGTTTCTGCTTCCGGCACTTGATCCGGCACTCCTTCTAGTACTCATCCTGACACTTGATCTGGCATTTTGTCCAGCACTGTGTATTGTACAAAAATGGAGGGTGACTTGGTGGTTATGGTATTGGTAGCCAGTGATGGGTGAATCGGGAATGTGGGTTTTTTTCATGCTTGCCCCCTCCAGCTACTGAGCTTCCAACAACTTAGTTTTAGTTGTTCAAGAGGGCGATTATTGGCTCGCTCTATTTTATTAGTTAGGGCATCATTTATTGTAATTTGTTGAATTTAGAAGTGGTTCAACCCTCCTGTGGTCAACCACTTGGCCTATAAAAATTATAAATACCACCAAGGTGGTCAGACATAAGTTAAGCATTAGAATTGTTAGTGTGATATACAAAAAAACTATTTTACTCTGTTTTGAGTTTTTACATTGCCAGATTATGCCAGAACTGTGTTTTTGAGTTTTTATGGTGAATTAGACCTGTTGAGTTCGTGGTGTGTTTTTAGAGAGTGACCATGACTTTCTGGGGGGGGCACCAGTAGTCTGGTAACTGTCTTCATGTTTTTTTATGCATTTCATAATTTAATTGTTCTCTTTCTTTTCTGTACATGCATTTTTATTTTGTTAATTAGTTTGTTGTAGTTTAATTGTTTTGATTCTCTTTTCCAGGTTAGAATGATGAGATGTGTTAACATGTATTGATCTTGTAATTAGGAATGGACTTGCAAGCCCCTATACTAACCCCATGCACAATTAGATGTTAGATTATGCTTTCTTTTATGATTTTATAGTCAAGTTTAAAACATAGTTTTAATTAGACAAGAACATAGTTTTTATTTGGTTTCTCTTCGACAAGGATTTGATGGATGGATAGAATTAATTCCAGTTTTTAATTATAGCTTGTTTATCTCATTTTTATATAGATCTTGTTTAATTAGTTGTTGGTTAATGTAGATTGTTAGTTTACTCTTCAATATCATAGTTTTATTTCTGCTCTTAAGCATTTTCTTATTGCAGTTTGAATTGTTAGGATAGATGTAGCATAGTTTCATTTATGTAATTTCCTTTCCTAGAATTAAATTGCAATTATATTTCTTAGTTAATGGTTGAATATAGTTTTGCTTATGTAGTATAGAAGTATAATGATGATCTCGTTATGTTGTTGATGGTTAATACATGAATATGCAGGGTATCTAACATTGTTTTGTCATGGATAAATTCTCATTGGACTGTTTAATCCATACCTTTCACTTTGCCATTGAGATTAGTGTTGAGCTTATACCACTTGAATTGTCCTTTGTTGTCAAGTGCCATCAATATATTATCCGACACTGGAGACATTCACACAACCACCAACATTATATTTGAGCTTTTGATAGGTTAAAAGGATAGTTTTCTTGCTTTTATAGATCAGAAGAGACAATTTCTTGCTTTCCTAGCTTAAAAGATAGTTTAATTGTTGTTGTAGGATAGATAGTATTTGTCTTTCATAGATTAGAGAGTAGTTTTTTATCATAGATTAAAATTTAGTTATTAATCCTTCTTGATTTCAATTAAATAGATTTCCTTTCATGAATTAGAAATAGTTTTGAATTAAGCATTTAGTCCACTTGCCTCTTAGGCTAGATAGTTGTTCAATGAGAAGTTTTAATTTGATTGCTTGCAATAGTTAGTTGTCTTTGCTTACTTTTCTATTTGATTTAGTAGGTTAGTTAGTTGTCTTTGCTTACTTGTCTATTGATTTAGTAGGTTAGATAGTTGTCGTTGCTTACTTGTTTACTTGCTTTAGTAGGTTAGTTAGGTGTCTTTGCTTGCTTGTTTATTTACTTGCTTTCACAAGGTAGTTGCTCATTGAATGTAGGTTGGCAAGTTAAAATAGTTTTCTTTTGTTAGTTGCTCATTATTTAGTTTGCTTTTGCTTATTGTTATGAACTAGTTTGCTTTACTTGCTTTTCTTAGAACTATCCATCGATCCTTGGCCCAAAAGTACTTAGGTTACCTAGTTTCAAGTTGCTTAGCAGGGTGTTCTCATTAGATAGTTTTTCTTGAGTAGATTATCCTTAGATAGCTACCTTCATTAGTTAGATTATACTCCTACCATCCCTTCTACCTTTGGCATATATTTTTCTATAACTCTAAGTTTACTTACCCCGGGTTGACAATTTAATTGAGGGTTTTTACTGTGTTTTTAGTGCATATACAACACCCATCAATTACATAGTTACATGTATATTTATATGTATGTTTTGAGGGTTACATGTTGATGATGTTATGTTGTATGGCAGGATTGAGACATATCATGAGTGATATGGTATATGGATGAGGCACATGGTTTGCGGAGCATGTTGGATATTGGGCACATTGTTTGAGATACATTTTTGGTATATGTATGAGGCACTTGTTGGTGATCTATATACATGCTTGGTACACATTTGGCACCTATTCTTGGCACATGGTTGATGCACATCTCATGGTACATGGTATATGGTGATGGTTGATGTACATGGTTGGTACATGGTATGGTGTTTATGTAAATGGTTGGTACATGGTATGGTGTTGATATACATAGTTGATGTACATGGTTGGTACATGGTTGATGGTACATGTTGTGGTATAGGTTGATGCATGGTACAGGTTTGGTACATGGCATGGTACAGGCAGATATCTTGTGATGGTATGTTGGTGATATTGGTGCATGATTGGTAGAGGCATGTATTGTTGATGTTGAGCATATGGTTTGAGATATGATCTTGGTGATATTAGCACGAGTTTCATGCGGATGAGAGTGGATCTAGTTTTGTAGATGAGATAGTCACAGGTTGAAGTGACAGTTACAGTGGAAGTGATAGAGTTTGTGGCAGTGACGGTGGCAAAGTCTGTGACAGTTGGTCTACATTTATATTTTAGGGTGGCAGGACGGGGCAAGGAAATGGGGTTGTATTCTCCTTCTGGTTGGAGCCGGAGAATTAGGGAGTTGGAGCCTGATAACTAGGTAGTTGGAGCCACCTTCCAGTTGGAGTTGGATAAATTAGGGGGTTGTAGCCTCCTTCTAGTTGGAGCCAGAGAATTTAGAGAGTTGTAGCTTCCTTCGGGTTGGATCTTGAGAATAGGGGGTTGGATCCTCCTTCCAGTTGTTGCTGGAGAATTTGGAATTCAGTGCTTCCTATGAATGAATTCTTGATATATTTAAGAAAGCATTATGTGGTTTTCTCCCATTTGGGTTTCCACGTAAAAATAGGTGTATTGTGGTCTTGATGTGATGTTGATGTGATGTTGCTTATGTTTACATGCTTATGATATATATAAATTGGATTCATTCATAGATGATACATTGATGATAAACTATTGAACACTATTGGTAAAAGTTAAAGAATACATATTGTGGTTAAAAGTGGTATAATTTCTCATTATTGATTCACATCCCCCCCCCCACTCTTAGTAATCCAACAATTGGTATCAAAGCGGGTTCCTTCAAGAGACATTTTAACCACTGGAAGGAGATCATAGAATATACTGAGAATGGAGTACCATTGTTTAATAGTCATAATGGTATAGAGTATGAGATGTGGAGAATAAGGATGAGAACCTTTTTAAAGGTACATGGATATGATATTTGGTATTCAGTTGTCACAAGAGATAATGATACCAAGAAATCAACCACAACACCCAAGAAGGAATTGAGGAAGAATAAAAAAATAGCAATGGATTTCATCTGGGAAGGATTACCTAATCCAGTAAGAGAAAAGGTTGGAAAGTGTTCATCAGCTAAACAACATTGGGATAAGCTACATGAAACCTATTTTTCTCTCATCACAGAGTTAGATTTTTCTAAATAATATACAGGTACAAAATAGGAAGAAAGATGCGCATCATGTCAGGCAAATTCAGAAGAAGAAGAGTGTGAAGTGAAAGAATCCAACAAAGGTGAGTTCTTTTTTCTTTAATTGTGAAGAGCGCATACATATTGAAATTGAATTCACTTACTTGAAGATTGAAAATGATGAAATAGAAGACAATATTGATATTGAAAAGGCAGACCTGATTAGTGCTTTAGATGAACTAAAGAAAGAAAAAGAATAAAATAAGTCACTCAAGATAGAATTGATGAAGCAAAAGGAGAGTGTTCGAAGTTTCGAAGAATCCCAACAAGTTATCGAGAACTTAAGGGATCAGCTAGAAGAAGCCGGAAAGATCGAAGAAAATATCGAAGGTCAAAATTAGTGTTTAGAAGCCAACTTAGCAACAAAAAGGAAGAAGTCGAAAAGAGAGAGAAGATATTGAAAGATCATCTCAAGGAAAGAACTAACAATTTAAACCAGCTTGAGGTAGATTTTGCTCAAGAAGGGAGAATACTTGAAGAAGAAATAATTACATTGAAGATCCAACTTGAAGAATCAAAGAGAATAGAAGAAGTCATGAAGTCTCAGATGACGAAGAAAGAAGAAGAGGTGGAGAAGCCCGAAGAAGAATTTTTCATGTTAAGATAAAAAGTTGTTAAGCTCAGCACGAATGTTGAAGACAAAGAAACATCCAAATCATCAGTTGAAGAGAATCCCTCTAGGTTTCCAGAAAGAAAGAATGAAGAGAAGACAAAGACTTATGTAGAAGTCATTAAAGGTTCAATAAAGAAGGAAGAATGCAAGCCCTTGAAGAAGAACATTCCAGAAGTGCAAAAGACTCGAGAAGAAGACTACCAAATAAGATCATCCATGTTCAAGCCACAAAGAAGCCTTAATCGTGATCATGATCATCCAAGGTAGGAATTTAGAAGGACTACACCACAAAGAAGATCATTCACTCCCAGATGTAAATTTGTTTTATGGTCATTGTTTTTATTGTACTAACTTTGGACATAAGGTTGCAGATTGCAAGGATTAAGGAAGAAATGTTCAAACAAGAAATGCTTATGTGGCCCCACATAACATTGAGTGTTACAAATGTCACAAATATGGTCATATAGCTCAGAATTGTAGAATCATGACAATTCCATCCACGAAGAAAGAAACATATATCAAATACACCAATATTTGGAAAAGAAAAGAACAAGAAAAAGAGAAAGTGAAAGAATAACATGTCAATAAAGACCAAGTTCCAGAGATCGCAGGATTTGTAGTAGTACCAGAAAGAAAAGAAGAACGGGTTCAAGAGATTGTATTTTCAGGAATTATAGTGCAAGATCATTCCACAGGAAAAAAAGAAGAACTTAGAGTTCAGAGAGATTATGAGTCCACAGACGAAGAGAAATATGATTACACATCATAGAAGGTATTCTTCTGATTCATCTGGCTTGGAGAATCCCAACAAATATGACTAGTTAACATGGGGACTCTATACAGCAGTTGAGACAGATCAGAGATCCATCCTTCATGCAACTTACAAGGTTTGAGGAGATAGATTCAGAGCAGTAGAGAGAAAAATCACAGAATGACAGATTGATTGACTGAGAAAGCAGTATTCCCACATAGGTGTGAGTTGGCAGTTACACATGTAGAAGTTTATGATCGTATTCAGGTAGAGATATCTTCATTACAGGTTTTTTGAGACATGTAGAGTTTGATGAGCAGATAGATCATATCAATAGACATATTTGATTCAGAGTAGTATTTGTACAGTGACAAGTGGGTCGACATTGTGGACAATTTAGTAGCATAGTTATGGAAAATTTGTGACATATGTTCAGAGATTGATTCAGAGATTCACAAATTGGTTTAGAGATTGATTCAAAGAACAACTCAGATATAGTTGGATGATTATGATAAAGGAATATTTGAATGCTTTAACTTTTAATGTTTTTTATATATGTCAGTGAATTACATGAGGAAGCACCAATGGATAATGAACAATAATGGAAAAGAAGGAAACAATTCACAAGTAGCCCTACATTGATCTACACAACATCTGGAAGAAAATTCAAGTCATCAGAGGAAGAGATCCAAAAATCAAGATCATTAGCATGCATACAGGGGGAGACATACCCATAGGGAGAGTTATTATTTTTCCCATGATTGGTTAGAGAAGGTACAGTTTCAAAAGGAGACATATCAACAGGGGGAGTTAACCTTTGGTCAAAGAGGGAGAGAAAGAACAAAGGAATAGAGAGATTTGTGAAGAGAAAGAATAGAAGCATGTAGATAGGGAGAGAAACCCCAAGGAGAGATACCCTTTTACATTTATGTCAAATGGGGAGAGTGAGAAACATTGATGAGGAGCAATAACCACAAGGGGAGATTGAGCATGATTGTTGTCATGTCTAAGTGTTTCCATCAATGTTGGTGTTGCCATCAATTCCAAAGGGGGATATTGTTGGACAGTTGGTTGTCATTGATGTCAACCCTTGGAGACTGATCTTGGAGACTGATGTCAACCCTTAGAGAGTGATGTCAACCCTTGAAGAAGTCTGGTAACATATTTTGGTAGCCTCGAAGGTATGGTTTTAGTACCCAAATTTGAATGAGGATTATGGATAGAAAGGATAGTTTAAATGTGGACATAACCCTCATATATGGATACTACTCATTGTTTCTTTTGCAGTGATATGTGGAATGCCACATGGTTCCTCACGGTTAGGGAGATATGGCCTTGTAAAGTTGGAAGCCTCAAAGAGTGGTCAAGAAGCCCCTAGTTGGTTACAAGTCTTTAATGAAAGGGTAAATTGGTTGTAACAATAAAGTTCAAGAATCCCTAAAGTTGAGGAAAGAGGTCCTAAAGTTAAGTAAAGTGGTCCCAAAGTTAAGGAAAGAGGTTACTTAAAAAAAGTATAAATACACCTCAAGAAGTCTCTCATAAGTACATTTCAAATACACACAAGTTCATTTAATATCTATCTAATTGATTAAGTGATTCTTATCTGAGGTAACCAAGAATATCTGAGGCATTTTTGAAAGGGAAGATGAAGTAAAGAAGGGAGAAATTCGAAAGGAGGATGAAATCTTGTGAGGATGTGTTCTAAGGTATGTTATTTATAGGCCATCTTACCATTTTTGCTATAAAAACAAATTCTGGAACGATTTAGATAGTGAAATCTGGAGGATATTGATACAACATATCAAGGTACTTGTGGTGGAAAATTTAGCCTCTGGGTCATTTCATTTTGGTAGATACACTCTGTGGAAGATAGGATTTTTAGCCAGTCCTCGAACTAGTCTCAAACAAGTGTTCCAGGTAAAACCACCATAACTTATTCATAGAAGATCCAAATCCAATGAGACTAAATGAATTAGATATATTATAGGTCATAGTATGTTTTGTGCAATTTTTAGATCCAGATATAAAATATTCCACGTGGGGCATGCTCTATGAGTTTGCTCTCTAGAAAATTCATAATTCAACAAGGTTTTCCATTTTTGGTATAACTCCTTTTATGGGATGTTCCAAGTAGTGAAAATTGGAGACATTGTAGAGAAGATATTGAATAATATTGGGTACAATTTTCAAAAAATTATTCATTACAGGTACGAAGTTATGCTTGTTGAAAGTTAGGGTTTGTGACTAATCCAAAACTAGTCCCTTGAGACTAAGGTGATGTTTTATAAAGATGTTTTTCTCTTGTTGTTGAATTTGAGGAAGGTCTGCAAATATGTGATCACATACACCAAGTCTGTTACATAGTTACAGGTATGTTTATATGCATGTTTTGATGGTTACATGTTGATGATGTTGTGGTGTATGGTATGATTGAGACATATCATGAGTGATATGGTATATGGTTGAGGTACATGGTTTGAGG
>JASDQU010506195.1:63565-75971 GCA_032191745.1 Picea mariana | reverse complement strand
CGGAAACTTTCCTGATTTTTTGCTTTGTTAGGTACCCGCGGGCTGTTTTGGGTTAGCCCGCGGATACCCACGTGCAGTAGAAGGACAGCAAGCGGATGCCCACGCCCAGTGAGCAGTTAGGGCGCGGGTTGCTTGTTTTAAGTGGTTTTTTTTGAGGAATTTCTCAGCATGGCTTTGGCTATGAAGAGGCATGAATAGGCCTGATACCAGGTAAGCAGGGATAGTGCAATTTAGGGTTATAACACTCAGCTACTGATGGTAGATGATTATGCGTATGCCGGTTTGGATTTCAAAGGTGACATAGACTTGGTTCTATTCAAGGATTTTCAATGGGGTAACTTAGGTAAGAAGCACATTTTTTGTTTTTATAATGTTTTTGTAAATTTTGAAATATGAAACGTTTTTTATGTTTTTAATCCGATGGCTAATCAAAATCTCTTTTGACAACGCAAATGTAGGACCGCACCAGCCTCCAGGTACATCTCCCATCCATAGGTGAGGGGAAGTAGCTGAGGTAACAGGATGGGATTTCGGTGATTACGAGGTGATCGAGAAGAACCTATAGGGGTTGATAGTGGATGTCCCAGATATCTCTATCGATGAGATCCCGAGACGATATCAGCGCAATATTGTAGGTGTATTTGGTTCTCTTAGTCAACTACTTTGTAGGGTGGCACAGGAAGTTGTGTGTTATCATGAGCATCATCCTTGATGCTATTTTGTATATGAAGCCATGCGCTTCACATTTTTGATATTTTGGTCTTCGGAAAAAAACACTTTTTTGTAAAAACTTGTATCGGAAATGACAGTGGTCTTATGTAATAAGATATAATGACGAAAACGTTGGACAGATTGAATAGCTTCCAAGGCTAGTTTCTCCACATGTAGGTATTTGGCTTCGGTATTCATGAGACTCCAACTCAAATAATAAATTACAAGTTCGTTGTGTGAATCCTCTTCTTGTACTAAAACCATGGAAATGGTAGAGTCTGAAGAGGAGAGGTAAAGGAAATAGTCTCGACTATAATCGGGTGGGAAAAGTAGTGGTGTACGGGTTAAGGAAAGTTTTAAAGATTCAAAGGATTTATTGGCGGTATCGTCCCATACAAACTCGTACCCTTTCTTCAACAGTCGAGTAAAACCCTGTGTTAACTCGACGTAATTTGGAATGAAGTGACGCAAAAAGTTTGCCTTCCCTTGCAAACTTTGAAGTTGGTGTAGTGTGGAAGGAGGAGGTAGATTAAGGATAGCATCAACCTTCGAAGAGTATACCCTAATTCCATGAAGTGACACAATAAAACCTAGAAGTCAGCTAGACTCCACACAAAAAACACATTTGTGTGGGTTCAAACGTATACGATAGTAATGACAACGAAGGAAAATGGCTCAAAGATTGGCTGGGTGATCTTGGTGACGCATGGAATGTGTCGGTAGATCATCAAGATATGATTGTACTTTGTGATTAATATCATGAAAATCATAAGACATGGCACATTGAAAAGTCGCACCAACATTCTTCAAACCGAAAGGCAGTTTCCGATAGGCAAAGGTACCCCAAGGACAAATGAAATCATTTTTGTGTTGATCCATGGGAAAAATATTAATCTGATTATAGCCAGAGAAACCGTCCATTAAGGAGAATATTTCTCTCTCGGAATAATTGTCAATGATATGGTCAATGAAGGGGGTTGGATAATTATCCTTAGGACAAGATTTATTGATATCCCTATAATATACACATACACAGATCGTTCCTTGTTTCTTATTGATCGGAACGATATTGGAAACCCAATCGGTTAAAGCCATAGAATAGATAAAGCCGACCTTAAGAATATTTTCAACTTCGAGCTTGATAGTAGTGGATTTATGAGGGTGCACTGAGCGAAGTCTCTGCTGGAAAGGTTTAGCATCCAGGTAGGTCTTAATTTCATGCACAACGATATCGGGGTCAATACCCAACATCTCTTCGTAGCTCCAAGAGAAAACGTCACATAATTCTTGAAAAATGGCTTTATAAGTGACGACTTCATCATCGAAACATGCAGCTTCGATGTGAACATTTTCGACGAATCTAGGTTTAATGGATATGTAAAGAGGAACGGTGGGTGAAATGTTACTTAGGTTCCCTTCATAAATCACATCATGTGTTGACTCAAGAACAAAGGAAATGACAACAACAGTTGACGGAGTCGAAATCTGTTGGTAACTCTCTATGGTGTGCTACTCTAGGAAGAGAATGGAATGATGATGTCCATCATCCCATGGGGTGTCTTCCATTGACATAACTGACATGATCATCTCGTAGGTAGGAAAGATCACATGAAATGGATCGGGAGATGAATCAAAGAGAGAAGGGGTAGAAGGGGTTTCCGATTGAATGGCTTGATAAGAAGATTCAACTAGACTTAAAGGCATTTGTTCACCATAGAGAATATAATCTCCAGGATTGGGTACTATCCACAGGTCATGAGACGTGAGGGTTTCACAGAAAGAGGTGGAAATAATGTTGATTAAGGTGACAAAAGGAGGTGTAACATCGGGTGGTGGCAGGGGAAGGTGCCCATCAAAGTGGAATCTTTTAGGAGACCCACCCTAACATTCTCGTACCCAGGAGGTGTCTTCGAGATAAAGGGTACATTGCTAATACGAGAATCAGAATTGAAAAAGGCCAGTTGGTCAACCGTAATGAATTTTCCTTGATGTGGGAAACGTAACACACAAAAAAGGGTCGACACGATGGCATGCATGGAATCAATCCAACTATGGCCAAGTAAGAGGTTATAGTCAAGAGGCACATCAAAGACCTTGACCTCGACATTGACAGATTTGCCTTCCAACGTAATAGACAATGAGGGAAGAACACCGTAGGGTTTAAAACTAGAACCATTTAAAGCCTTAAGTGTATTGTGTGATTCGGTGAGGGGGGGAGATCCAATGTCTTTCCAACAAGCAACAGACATAACGCACATCGAGGTGCCCTCATCAATAATGGTTCTACATATATTCTTGTTCTCTACAACAACTTGGATCTGAAACACTAACTGAGGAGGTAGCCTTGGAATGTGATCTTCCAAGTCGAATATTATCAAATTCATATCTATGGGATCAATTCCACCGATGGCCTTTAATAGTGCATTCTGTTGAGCAGGACAACTTTGAAGGACTTTGAGAGATAACATCGCAGAGGGTGCTTGTGCAAGATCTTCTACAATGTTTTAGTTTTGAGCAGCACGTGCATGAGGATTAAAGGAAAACTTCCGAACAAATCCCTTTAGAGGAGGGAAGAGAACTATATCGAGACCTGGTCATTCGATATGAAGAGGACCATTGGGAGGTGAAGTTGAGGGAGGTGGTTGAACCAATGAAGGTGTTAAATCATCAACTTTATCCTTTGAAGGAGAATAATCTTTGACCCGAGCGGTGATTGCAACTTCGTTCTTGGTAGAATTACCAGTACACATAAGGACATACGAAGTGGTGGAAGGAGAGGCTTGGTCATGAATGACCAATTGGGCCTACTGTTGAGAAGGGAAAGGTTGTGACAAAACAATAGGTGTGGGAAGATTTTCGGTCCCTTGAAGGAACTTAGTGACCTCAACGCGTCTTGGAAAATCTTTCATGTAGTGATCATCACTACAAATAAGGCAAGGATATTGAGTTTTACGCTTATCATTATCATCAACAGACTATGTCTTGGGTTTATCGTTTTGCGGATTATTATTTCTATCCTCCTTATTCTTACCCTTTCCTTTTTTAGATTTTTTTTTGTCGTCAGGGGCAGATTGAATGAAGTTAACCTCAGAAGTTTTTTCGGTGGAAGGAGTTGGAGTCAGAGAACCTTGAACATTAGAAGCAATAGATTTAAGATTGGTGTGAGTGGTCCACATGGATTTAGTGTTAGCGTGGAAAGTGACAATCACACCATCAACAACATGAGAAGTTGTTGGGATTGTTGAGGTAATGGTGGTAGAAAGGCGAGGAGCATCAAGGATTAAGTTGTAAAGAGTTCCCATTTGCGAATAAACAAGATCTAGGTATTGAGCACAACTAATCGCCTACTCTTCAATGACAACTCCACCCATGGAAATATCATGGGATATTTTATTGATGAATGATTTGGTGAACCATTCAGCCAATAATTGATCAGGAAGGTCGAGTTTGATCAAGCATCTCCTCTGTCTCCACTCATGAATGTGATCAGATATTTGAGTGGCAGAGGATTGCTTAAAGGAACTTAAAATATTGGTTCATGTCTCGTAGCGAATGGGAAATTGATAATGTGTGAGAAAAGACATGGCGAGGGTGTTGAAGTCATTAAAGAAGCCTTGCGGTAATTCTATGTACCACTTTGTAGCCAAACCCATGAGAGTTCATTGGAAGAGTCGTAACCGAATGGAGTCATCCATCAAAGAGTTGGACAAGCACCACAGGTAAAAGTCATAACATGGTTGTTTGGGTCTTCTCCCAGTTTACCGTCAAATTGGGAATGTCAGACGACAACTTGGCTGGTATAACGGGCCAATGGGGAGAATGTAAGATAGGATAATTCAAGATTCTAGACAAGTCGGGTAAATCTAAAGTGGATAAAAAGGGAAATTATCGATTCACTTGAGGATAGTAGTGACTTTGGGGAGGAAGTCTTGTCGGTATACCAGTAGGGCCGTAAGCAGTCTGCATGTAAGTCGAAGTTCCTGACAGATTTAGACATGGATGTGGAGGCATATATCCAATAGGGTTTGGTTGGTTGGAAATGTTCCCTTGAAAAGGGACACTAGATTGAACGTTCAGACCCCAAGCATGGTTTAAAGAACCGGGATATGGTTGGCCAGAGTGAAGGGGAACAAGAGAGGTGACTTGAGGCTATTTCCCCCCAGAGGATTATGGATTTCTTTGGGCAAGAAGGTTCCAAATTTGGGCTAGTGATCCCGATGTGTTTTGTCCATATAGTGGGTTATAGACTCCAACTTGAGGTTGTCCTCAAATTAGAGGATACCCCCCAACATGATATTTCCCTCCAATGGGAATATAGTAACCAAAAGTGAACCGATGATGGGTGCTTCAAATTGGATCGGATCCACTAGGGCCAGATCCCCCAGGAAAAGGTGGATACGACCCTCCAGAGAGGACTTGTAAAGGTGTAGGAACAAAAAGTCCAGAAAATCCAGATGGAACATGGGTAGGGATGGTGGTGGAAGGATTCAAAGTGAGATAGTCGGGAGGGAGCAATGGGATAGGTCTAGATGAGAGCGGTGTGCCAATGGGAGCTTGTTTAACCACCGCATTCCTGGTAGGAATAGTCATAACGTGTGGGACCATAGTAGAATGGGCCATATGGAGAGAAAAAGTTGAGCTAGGACCAACTCACTGTGTGTCTGGACCGATGATGATGTTGCTAGTTGTACCAGAAAATGGTCAAAAGTTATCGTGTAGGTAACAAAAATTTTGAGCAGTTGGGAGATGACGGGTGTATCAAGACCTACCCCTAAGTTGTCGTAAAGGTCTCGCACCGTGCGAGGTGGGCTTCTAAATATGTCGATAATCCAAAGGGGATTCTCGGCTCTAGGGCCTGTATGGGGTCCGGTCGATATTCCATAAGTTTCAACAACAAGTTCTCCTGATGAATTCAGCTAGAGAATACGTCTCTCATATCCAGGAGGAATGCGGAAAGCCTCTATAGAATCATAAATAATTCGGAAAATTTCTAAAAAGGCGAAACCTTCCTCTTGTGAGGTTACAGTGTCCTGAACCTTGCTCTATTGAAGAGAGCCCTCCGATGGATTAGGAGGAAAAGGGAGATGCCCTTCCAGATATTTTGGGGGTATCCCTTTCATCCTATGTGAATGGCGTGGAGGGTCGATGTTGGCCAAACCAAAAATTTTACGAAAAACATCGATGGCCAACTACAGAAATAAACAATACTCGCTAATAAAATTTAGAAATGAAACCAAACAAATCAACCTTCTTATTTCAAAGTCACTAGTTGGTGATGAAATCCAACGTCACGAAGTCAAGAAAAGAAGGATCTAGGATAGAGCGGGTGGAAAAGTTACGTTGACAACCTGCTTAACAGACTTATGCCCTGGTGCAAGCTCCTACACATAATCGTGGGTATACCCTCCAAGGAGCCTGAGTGAGTCTGGCCAATGTCGATTCCAGGTACCGTGAAGAATTTCCCCTCCACAGTCACCACATGTAAGACCCAAAAAGATAGGCTACTAAGGTTACCAAGAACAATAGTGATGCCTGGGGAAACAGTCAACAGTCCGATCCACACGCAAGGGCAGGGTATCTAGCTCGAAATCAACTCGAAAGGCTTCCACTCATAATTGTGGGTATACCTTCAAGTGACCCTTGTAATACGGGAAATCTTTACACCAATACCAACAAATTAGGGTGAGTAACTCTGCCATCCTTAATGCGACCTCAGTTTTGACCCTTGTGTGAGAAGGGCTTCCCAAGACAAAATGTTGCAAGTGGATTTGAACACTCCCTGTCACAATATGCTAGAGTGTGTTTTATGCTTTGGAGAGTGTGCCTCAGAACCTATTCCAAAGTGCTAGCCTAGCTAATGTTGGTGGAAAGAGTTTTTAGAAAATAAAAAGTTACCAATAAATTTTAAAATTATGTAGTATTTTAGAGGTTGTTGTTTACACAAGAGGGAGATGGAGATGAAACTGATGTTGTATGAGACCTTCACCCAATAATATGAAAAAATAGATGAATGATGCAATGTTTCAGTTTGATGAACTCTAATTACAAGAGGGAGAAAGTATTTCTTTGAAAAACATGAAATCTAAAAAATATAATTCCTTTTCCTTGAATGAACACAATTTCAAACAATCATAAGCAATGGAATTTTCCAATTTGTTCTCTTGTAAAAAAAAAAATTACATGCAAATTTTTTTCTTATGAATGATTACTACAAAGAATAGATGAATTTAATTCTTCCTTTAATAAACCAAGTTAGGGATATAATTATGAAAGGGAAAGTAATCAAAGAAAATCGATACACTCAACAAATACCCAAATCAAACTTTCAATGAAGATAAAAAAGAAGATGACGAGAAAGAGTTTTGCTAAATGAAAACGAAAATAATTTTCCAATCAACAAGCAATCCAGAAAATGTAAAACAATCCAAAACCTTAAATCAAATCAAAGTATTTTATCAATCAAGCACTCAGATCTCAAAATAGGATATTATATCCTTGTTGATAAAAATCAAGAAGCAAAAACTTGTAAAATGATGAAGGGATTTCAATCCCAGAAAACCAATCAACAACAAGTCTTACATTCAGAAAATAATCAAATACCGGCACTAAAAGTTCTTCCAAAGTGATCAAAGAAAAACTGGGTAGCAAAAGACAAAAAGACCCAATCCAAAAAAATTTAAAGGCAATGTCGTAGCCCAGCAGTAGGGTACAGTGCAGGAATTAAAGGTTTCCCTAGGCTAGCTATGGGGTAGGTTGCAAAAATTATGTTTTGTTCCAAATAGTTAGGGTGCGGGTATCTAAGTTTTTCACAAGTAGAATATGGGATACAGTGCATAAATGTCTGTAAACAAAGGAAAATTAGAAAAAGGGCAAAGAGTCTAAAAGAACTTTCAGATCTAGAGAGTCTGGATGGATCCCTCACAGACTCAGAGATTGGATTAAAATAAAAAGAGGTAGGCTAAAGGCAAATGGACAACAAAAAACCAAAACAAGTCGCATCCCCAGTATGGTCACCGATTTTTTTATTAGATAAATCGATGAATGTGGACATAAACTGATCTTCCTAGATCCACCGAGATCTAGAACAGAACAAGACAGGACATGACGCTTTCCCTAAGCTTTAATCATTGAGTTTACTATCAAACAAAAGATGAATGACATACCTTTGAATATCGCTTCCTTATATCTTTTTTGTCCCTGCTCTGCTCTGGTGCTCTTGTGATATTGGATCTGCAATGAAACACAAACCAACCAAAGTGAAAGTGACAATAGTATATTCAATGAAAACTTACACATGTGATCAAGGAGTCATGTAATAAAATGAGAAAGATTTTATGGGAAAGAAACATTCCATTGTATTATATTAAGAAAAAGTGGAAGATACAACCAAACAACCTTGATGTTGCAAGGTTCCCTTTCGGTGGCCCTTTTCTCCAACACACACACTTTCTCCAAACTTGTATGAAGATGATCCACAATAGATTGGTGGTCAAATGGAGACCTCAAACATCAATTGAAATAGAGTTCCTCACACAATTCTCAGCCTATTCCTTCATAAATTCCTTACTTGATATTTCTTTCCCTTTCTTACTTGCTTAACCTATTCCATGAGAAATCCATCATTATATAGGAGAAGGAGAGATGATTAAAGAGATTAGGATGATCCCACCAAATCAGAGAAGCCATTAGGATCCCAACCATACAGATGCCACCTCATATTCTAGAAGATTCCATTTTAGAACCTTCTTGAACTTCATCCTTTCCTTATTCTTCAAACGTCGTTGCACCCTATCTATAGAGTAGCCTGCGGAAACTTCACAAGCCAAGTTTAGAAAAAAAGTGCAGAAATCAAGCATTTTCGCACTATATCTTATGTCTAGCTTGCGACATCCTTCTAAAAACAAGTTTTGTAGAGGAGGAAATCAATCACTTTTCTCATGAGAAATATATTTTTGGGAGCTTGAACACATTCTTGTAGAAACATCACCAGGGTGACCAAAATAATGTGTAACACCCATTCTCATCCATTTTGTTTTTATACACCCATTTTGTTCCAATGACATTTTTATTTTTTGGTCTTGGAACTAGTTCTCAAGTTTGATTTTTTTCAATCTGGTCCAATTCTTCATTCATAGCATTGACCCCATTTTCATCTTTACATGCCTCTTTGATTGATTTGGGTTCAATACGTGACATAAGTGTTATTTCTGTCTGATACAACAATTGTCTTCGTGTATGCACTCCATCTCTTTTATTTCCAATAATCAGTTCCTCGGGATGATTCCTTTGAGTCATTCTTGAGGGTGTCTTTGTGTCTCTTCTTGGGGATTATTCTCTTATCTCTTCTTCTTGAATATATTCCTCGTCTTCACTAGTATCCATATTCTGCATCTTCATTGTCTAGTATAGTATCTTTATGTTTGATCCTTATTGTTTTTAAATCATCTACCTTGACATCTGCACTCTCAACAATCTTATGTAATCTAATATTGTAGCATCTGTATGCTTTCTTGGTAGAAGCATATCCAAGAAAGATACCTTCATCAGATCTAGCATCAAATTTTCTAACATTCTCATCAAGACATTTGATGTAACACTTGCTTCCAAAGACCTTGAAGTATTTTACCAAAGGAGATATTCCACACCATAGTTCATAAGGAGTCTTATTACTATTAATCCTGAGCTGACCTTTGTTCAATATGTATACTGTTGTTCTTACAGCTTCCCTCCAATATCCATCAGATAATTTTGCTTCATTGAGCATAGTCCTTGCAGCTTCCTAGACTGTTCTATTCCTTCTCTCATCAATCCCATTTTGCTGAGGTGTTATGGCAACACATAATTGTCTTTTTATTCCATGGGTTTCACATAAGAGATTAAATTCTTTTGAGGTGAACTCACCACCATTGTTTGATCTAAGACATTTGATTTTTGTCTCTTTTTCATTTTCAACAAGGGTCTTAAGAGATTTGAATTTATTAAGTGCTTCTGATTTTTCCTTGAGAAAACATACCCAACCTATTCTAGTAAAATCATCAATGAACAACATAAAGTACGACTCTCCTTGCAAACTCTTGGTTCTTGTAGGTCCACAGAAGTCAGTGTGAACAAGCTCTAAAGGTTTTTAGGTTGAGTATTCTTTTGTCTTGAACCTTACTCTAGCTTGCTTCCCTAGTTGACAGTGTCTACACATAGGATTTGAGGGCTTTATGATCTTTGGCAAGTTT
Organism: Picea mariana; assembly: GCA_032191745.1. NCBI lineage: Eukaryota > Viridiplantae > Streptophyta > Pinopsida > Pinales > Pinaceae > Picea > Picea mariana. Next base: position 66,033 of record JASDQU010506195.1, on the reverse strand, counting down.
CTTACTGCACCAAGATTGTTGACCTTCACTAAATTGTCAAAGTTAACGTGCCCCAACCTTCTATGCCATAGCCAACTTTCATCTACTAGATTTATATGACACTCCTCTTTCAATTTTTTATTTAGTATATATACATTCTCAGGATTTCTAGGAGCAGTACCGACCAATTTTCTCGAGTCCTCTCTCCTAATATCACATTTCTGGAAATCAAAGATGTAGATGTGCCCCTGATCACAAGTTTGGCTGACACTTAATAGGCTAGGTTTCAATTTTTTAAAAAGAAATACATCCTTAGCTTTGTCTTTTCCCAAACTCAAAGTGCCTTTCCCAAGTATGTTACCTGAAGCATTGTCACCAAATGTAACTTTACCCTTTTGTTTTTTTAAGTTCAAAAACTTGTCCTTGTTTCCTGTCATATGTTTTGAGCACCCACTATCAACATACCAGAGATCTTCTTTATCTTGGGCTTTCAAGGCAATGAGACATTTTTCTTTTGATGTTTTTTTATTTCCAAAGCTTCTTTTTCTCTCTAATGAAATTTGTTTTTTCTAAGACTTCCATTAATCTACAACTACTGGATTTATGTCCATAGTTATGAAATCTAAAGAATTCTAGGTTCCATTCTTGTAGAGGTGCAAAGGAGTTATAGTTTCTTCTTTTAACTTGATTTAATGTTTGGTTATCTTTAAGGTTATAGTTCTTAACCCTCAAAGTTTTTCTTCCACATGCTCTACAATTCATAGCTTTGTGTCCGAAATTAGAGCCTACAAAGAAATAACCAAAGAAAATGTGAGGATACCTATTTTGATAAACCTTATTTGGTGTTGTCTTATATTCCTTCTTGATGGGTGGAAGTAGTCCTTTGGGGTTCTGATCATTACTTGTCTTTTCTTCATCTTTCTTCTTGAATGTTCTGAGGAGAGCAATTGCATAATATTTTGAGTTAACTTGGTTTTCTTCTTGAGAATAACCTTCTCCATTTTTGTTACTTGAATCCCTTTGTGTGGTAATAATCTTATCTAAGATTTTAGAGCTATTTTCATATCTTGTTTGAATGAGTTTTTCATCAAGTTCTTTTCTTAGGTGAATTGTTTCTGCCTCCACTCTTTCACAGGTTATTTGTTTCTCTTTAAGAGACTTTTCCAGAATTTCTTCCATCCTAATTGCTTCTAGGATTTGGTTTTTTAGGTTGCTCATGAGTTTCTCCATCTTTTTTTCTTTCTGTTCATGTTTTTCCTTTTATTCAACTATAAAACTTTTCAGTTGTCTATATCTGGTTTTGTATCTTCTTAATTCATCCAAGGCACTAAGAAGTTCTCCTTCCATATTAACCTTTGCTTCAACTTCTGACTCTTACTCATGCTCAATTTCTTCTATATCATTAGACTCTTCAATACCTAGAAAAAGGACTTCATCATCATCACTGTCACTAAACTCTAATGAACTGTTGTTTTCTTCTTTTGAGTAAAAATTCCTTTTCCCTTTGTAAAACCCTTTTTGTTGTTGGGTTTTCCATTCTTCTTGTATTGTTTATTTTTGTCTTCTTCATCTTTAGGGTCCTCCTTAGGATAGGGACACTTGCCTGCAAAGTGGCCAACCTTGCCATAGTTAAAACATTTGAAAGGCAACTTGCCTTTGTACTTCCCTGATCCTTTCTGAAGTTTTTTAATAAAATTGGTTTCTTCTACATCAGATTCTTCATGATGGATGGATTGAGGTTTTTGCTTCTGATTTTTTGTTTTCTTGAGCACCTTGAAGGCTGCCTCTCCTTGTGGGAGGTTCTCATGACCTAATAGTAACTCATAAGCTGTGAGGATTCCATACAATTCATCCATAGTGAGTTTATCTAGATTTTCTTGATCTTCAAGAGTGAACACTTTAGGATTATATAGCATAGGTAGTGTTCTTAGTATTTTTTCAACTAGATCATTGTCTGACACTTCTACTCCCAAACCTATGATTGCATTAAAAATATTATCAACTCTTTCGAAGTACTCTAAGATATTTTCTTCGTCCTTCATTTTTAGACCTTCATATTGCACTTTGAGAGTCTGAAGTTTGGCCCTTTTTACCTTGGAATCTCCTACATATATAATTTCCAATTTATCTTAGAGTTGTTTTGCATTTTGACAGGTTGGTACTTTAGCAAGGATCATCTTACTCAGTCCAACCTGTAGTGTGTTTAAAGACTTTGCATGTTCCAAAAATTTCTTCTTGTCTTTTGATCCTGTGCTAGTGAATTTTGGAACATCATATCCTTTTTCAACTAATTTTGAAACATCATATCCTTTTTCATTCTAACACTCCAGAAAACATAGTCTTCACCATCAAATAGGGGGATTTTTTATGACATCTTCAACTGCTGATCCATATCGATGTATATTTATCTTTGAGTGATTTCAACTCTTAGTGAAGAGACCCATTCCAATACCAATTGAAGGACAAAACCTTGTCACTGAGAGGGGGGG